>CM045766.1:48664639-48762163 GCA_025200525.1 Camellia lanceoleosa
AGCCTAACACAATATATGAAGCATAAGCCTAAGATATGAGTGCCAAGTAATGTTTCACATTCACAACCAACTCACATTCTATCCATATTCATTTTTTATACTAATACCTGCCAATATCTCAACTTCATTTCCCTCTATTCAATTCATAATGTCCGAGTAAATTAAAGGCCAATTCATGAGACAAATCGTTGTTATCTAAACAATCTAAAATGAGGCTACAACAGTCATTTACAATTTAATTCAACTATTATTCAAACACTTGGGTTTTGCCATTTCACGGAATTTTTCATCGAGAGGAACCGGTACCCTATATGCACATGATTTCCAAGATTTGCCATTTCTTGGAATTTTCATCTGAGAGGCAGACCGACACCCATATATGCACATGATTTCAAGATTTGCCATTTCACGAAATTTTATTGAGGCTGGCACCCATACATACACATGATTTCAAGATTTGTCATTTCTGAAATTTTCTAGGCATTTGAGGCAGAAACACCCATATATTCACAAGATTTCGGGACTTTCACCACTGGACACTCGGCTAGCAATTATAAATGGAGTCCATCCAAGTATCTCCTCCCAAACAATGGTACACATATGCAATGTATTCAAAAACATAAGTCATATCTAATGACTATCTATGACACATATTAAGCATCTCAATCATATCATCATATTCAATGAGGTAAATTTAAATGACAAGTTTCAATTCACCTAGTCCACATCTTGACAGTTTCTACAACAATCATGGCTATCCTCCACAAATAGCCCAAAAGCAATTCTTCTAGCAGGATATACAATCTTTTAAACATATAATCTATCAAATTTCCATAAGTGAGTGATTTAACAAATCTAACGACACCATTCATTCACACAACCTCCCAATTTCATATTTCTCACACAAATTCCATTATTTATACCAAATAATCATTTAGCTCATAATAGAAGACAGAATTTCCCTCTTGTTCCCAGAAATACTGCCCGAAGATCAAATTCATCAATTTTAACATGAAACCACCTCATATGCCAATCCCATGGTCAAATGTACAACAACACATAAAAACCCTCTTTCATAGAATTTGAACCAAACCCTAGGTTTTCTCCAAACATCCCAAATCTCACTATATTCTCTAGCGACAAATAACTAGGTTAAAATTCATAACAAAGTGTAGAATATCCTACCTCAAATGGAAGCTCGAAAGGAGGTGAAGAGTGAAACGAAGATGCTCCAAACTTGGGCCCTAATTTCTTGGATCAAAATGAAGCCCACACAATGCTCTACCTTTTAACAAAGGGACTAGGGTAGAAGATCCTAGAACAAAAGTGTGTTGTAGAGAAAGAGAGTCTAGAGACATCGATCTAGGGTTTTGGAGGAAGAAAGAGGTTCAAAAATGGTGTGTTTCATCTCTACCTAAGCCCGATATACTTGTGACCTTGGCGCTCGGCGAAGGAGTACCGTCCGCTTCAGTGACGAGATACAACAATGACCTCGCTCGGCGCAAGAAGCATTGCTCAGCGCATAGTATGCCACTTTCGCTCGAGCGAAGGAACAAATAACGAGTCTCGCTCGAGCTTAAGAAAACTCACTCGATCGAAGAATACTAACCTTCAAGTCCTCTGAGAGATGCAAATGCACACTTGACGCGCAAAAGAAGCCTCCCTCGGCGAAAGACATACCCCGCAAGGCTCGCTTGGCGCAAGGAAGCTTGCTTTCGGCGAAACTTCGTTTGAAAAAGAAACACGAGGACTCTCAAACCTCGCTCAAAGCGCCAAGAACTCTCGCTTAAGCGAAGAAGCAAATAACCAAGGCTACGCTCGAGTGCAAAAAGCCTACGCTTGGCGAAGAAGCCAAAACACAGGCGACAACCTGTGTACCAACTCGCAACCAACACATGTACCAAACTCACCCAACACGACCCAAAACTCAAATTAATTTTGGCCTGAGTTTCAAAATCATGATGTTTAATTTTCAAAAGCGATCACCATTTAACCTTCATCACCATGACCACCCATCGGTCAATCCATCTCTTCTCAAGAGAACAATTTCTAAAATATAACTCAACATACATTATCAACATGTATTCCTTGAAAGTTAACTAATTTCAACACATACATCTCATGTTTTCCAAGACATAGTCAATGTTTATAACATATTTGCATTTCCAAAACACATTCAACATATACAATGTTTAAACTATACCCTTATTTAGAGACATATTCAACATTTACAATGTTTACAATCCAAAAACATATACAATGTTTTTATAGTTCTTCAATAACACAAAATGTAACATACATTCAAACATCAATAAATAAGTCAGGATATTTCTCTCGAACTTCCAATTCACGCTCCACGTTGCTTCCTCAACCGGTGATGTTTTCACAACACCTTAATTAATGAAAAAGTCACCTTCATAAGACTCGATAACAATAATACTTGACAATGACAACTTCAACAACTGCAGCGTTCTAAGACATCCACCACGTCTCAACTACCGACAATACCCAAACCAGCATTGAGTGCTTAACACTCTAACATAGGAGACACGAAACCATTCACATATAAGGCTTTGATTGGGCTCTCATAAACGAGCATAAAATAAAGCACGAATAATCATTAATCTTACGGCATAACCCAACAATTTCAAATCCTTGCCAAAAGACACATAATATGTAACCAGCAACTCAGGCTAGATCAAAATTTGACTTCTTATAAGATATTTCGTCCATGTTAAAGAAATTGTTTTACTTATCCCATTTGTATCAAAAAAAAAAAAAAAATTCAATTTTCCTCAAAAAGGTGTTCAGACTCACACCGTCACAACTTAAACACCACATTAACAACTGGTCACAACAAAGCTTAGAGATTTTCAAATTATTTTCCCGAAAACAGAAATCACAATTTCACGTTTCGACCTAAAACTGTTTTAGTTTATGAAGAGCATCCAATTTTGGTCTTCCTCTAAATTATTCATCAACATTCCTCCAGTGAATCACAACATAGTCATCCAACAAAACCTGACACACTCATGGTGATGACACAATACCCAAAACAAACTTCCATGTTGAGGACCCTTATAGATCTTGAAATGCCAACAACGCAACAACACAAGGGAATAGATTGCCGCCCACTAATCACATAATGGCGCCAAGTGCTTATAAGGCCAAAACTCCCAAGCGAAATTCCAAACCGATTACTATAACTCAAAATAACCTTCCAATTGTCCATGTGAAAGTTACATTCCACATCAAGACACCGTTTTAATTACACAACCCACGTTTGAATTATCCCGAAGTGGCTATATATTAACCAACCTAAGTATTAACCAATCAACTATCAACATTATTCACCTGCTCTAGTCCCGAACACCAACATACCACTTAACTTCTCTCAACTTTGTATCTATACCAACTTTTATGCGACCTTACCAACTCCAAAATAGAGTTCCATACACAACCTCTCGAGTCCTAATAAATCACATAAGATTCTTCAAGGTTAACCCACGGTACTTTGATTTCCCATTCACCCTTCACACGTATGCCTAAGTGGCACATGCATCCTCGCTTCACATTTGTGTCTTGATTGAACTTTTCGGTCAAGCATAATATACCATCTCAAGTCAACGCAAACACATGCCTTACACCATGTACACAAGTGAAGAAATCGAAACATCTCGACAAAGTGCATCACTCACTCTACACAACCTTCTTGCCTCACTCGAGTTCCACCACCCAAAGCTGGGCGACAAACACCCTGCCCAAGTGACCCGATGCGGTCAAATATTAAACTACTCGATCAAATCATTAACCACACACCATACTAGCAAGGGCTTACTATGTTACAACACCATCGTTACTACGTAACCACTCGAACCAAACACAAGAAAACATAACATCTCCATCCCTCAATGACCAGTAAGGTCAACTCTTTAATCCACATTCTCCCCATCACTCAATACACTAGTACAACCCAAACACTAAATCTCATAGTCCACTTGGTATCTGTTGATACTTATAGGACAATTACCCTAAACCGAGCCCCGAGCACACACAGAGACCTACAAGCTTTTCAAAGTCTTACCATCCCAACTCTATAGAAGAACAAACGAAGTTCTCAACACACTCACTGACATTCCAAACCCCAATTCAAAACACCAAATCACTGTAACTTTACACATAGGTCACACACTAACTATAGGCTATACACCCGACAAATCCTTCTAACAACATATCTTAACTTATTCTGAATTGAGGTACACACCCCTTACACCCAAATATAAAAAATAAAAAATTAATTTTGAAAAAATTGAATTCTAATATTTCTTGGAAGCACAACGCATAACCATGTATGCATTCTCTTCTCATTCACAGAGCTCTCTATCTAATTATTGCGTGTACAATAAACCAGTTAGACTCGTTTCAGTCCCTAAGCCCACCCCAAAACTCTCTCTCTCTCAAACGGAAAAACCCCACCACCCCAATGTATTGGAATTGCTTGTTTTTTGTTTTTTCCATTTATCACTCATCAGCGACATGTCTCTGTGGCGATTGTTCTTTGTGGAGGTCCTCTATCATTTTTGCTCTCGAACTCACGGCAATAGTGCTCTTTTCAAACCCTAACAATGGCGAACCAAACGTCGACCTTCACTTCTCCAACAATGGCAACACCAACGATGCTCACGAAAGTCACCGTCTCAGCGAAGAGATCAACAACACATGTTTCACTCCCCTCGTCTCCGCACCTTCAAGCCTCGGTCGTGGTTGCCTCAGTCGGCTACTTCTCCGATGCTCTGCAAGTCCTATACCTCACGTGTTATCCACGCTCCTAGGTGCGATTCTTTCTTGCCAACTAAGTGCGGCATTCGAGTTCGAATTTTCTTACGGGTTCTCCTTTGAATGGTTTAGTAGGTAATGGATCGATGAGTTAAATGACGAGTTGTTCTTGAATGATGCGATTAGGCCGATGTCACCCGATGCGAGCGATGCGGCTCAATGGCAAGAACACAAAGAAAATGTGGCCTCTCATCATCATCATCATCATCATCGCATTATGGACTTAGAAGATTGAGAACAAAGAAGAAAATTTGAAACTCTGTCGATCAAGACAACATCGTCAAGCTGTTTTCATCTTCAAGGTCTTCATCGTCTAGAAGGAACTTCGAAGAGGTGGATATTCTTCAAGGATCTATTATGCGAAGCAAAATCGAAGGTAGAGGCAACAAAAAGAAGTTTTGGTCATCGATCACGTTTACTTGCTCATCATATTCAAGGGGCGAAGGAAAAAATTGCATGGAAGCGAAGCATAAAAACAAAAGCAAAAGCGAAGCAAACAAGTTCACCCAAAAAGCAGATCTCCAAAAACTAGTGAATGGCATCGGAAGCGTAGGGTTCATTGTCGCTCACTGAGTTACGTCATTGCGAATAGAGCACAAGCAGAGGAGATGAAGAAGAAGACCTTCTTGCCCTACCGGCAAGGACGGCTCGGATGTCTAGGGATTAGTGTTTGCATTTTTGAGTAATTTTATTTGTTACTGTACTATGGGTTGTAATTTAAGCTCTTGTTTAGTAGAGACAGAAGCCGTTGTTCTAGTCATCATTGATGATTTTGCTTCTTTAGCTATGAAGACATTATTGGATTCTTTAGCTATGAAGTATAAATAATATATTTATTTAAATTATTTTAAATAATTTCACGTATTCAATTTCTTATATGATTAAACTAGCATATCACCCGTGCTATGCAGTTGTATTTACAATTATCTATATATGTCAAATGTGATTTTAAATGTCTTTTTTTTTTTTTAAATGTCTTCTTTTTTTTCTTTTTTATATTATATTAAAGTTTAATATTTTGATAATAATCATATGTGTTGGACTTTTCAAGGAATTAAATGTCTTCTTTTTTTATATTATATTAAAGCTTAATATTTTGATAATAATCATATGTGTTGTGTGGCACTTGTACCCTTTTAAAACTTTTGAGAAGTGTATTTGAATCCTTTATTTTATTTTTGGGATCTTTGGTGTTGTTGTATATTGGTTTTGGATGAGTGAAAATCAATTTAAACTTATTGGGTTTGGTTGTTTGCACTTGTTATTGTCAAAAGTTCCATGGAGACTTAGAAAATTCCATTCTAGGGTCAACACCAGCCTTCCTAAGGGTCGACCCTTACTTGTTGGTGAAGTTTGTAGAAGTGTTGCTGGAAAATAGGGTAGACACCAGTCTGGGGAGGGTCGACCCTCTTATGTTGTAGAATTTGTGTGTTAGTTGTTGGAAAATAGGGTCAACCCCCTCTTGTCTAAGGGTCGACCCCCCTTGCTTGTGCTAGATTGTCTTTTCTACCTAAAGGGTCGACCCCCTTGCTCGAAGGGTTGGGCCCTACCCTTGGGGGGGTTTTTGGGCGTATTATTTTATTTGACCTTGGGGCTATTTGCTACTAGTATAAATAGACCCAAACCATTTTCCTCTCATTACTTTTTCTCCTCTTTTTCTCTCAACCTGTGATTTCTCTCTTCTCTCTCTAAAACTTAACTTTTTGCACTTAGATCTTGGATCTACTCACCTAAACCATATTTTCACCTTGGTCCTTTAGGAAAGGTTGTAGATCTTGTCAAGTGATTTCTATTGATCCAAGTGGTTCATGGTTTCATCGGCGGTGATTTTTGGTTTGTTTTCTCTTAAGCTTCAAGAGGTAGAATTTCTTTACTCCTTTCAATACTTAGTCTATAGATAGACATGTGGTAGATTTTATTTTATAAAAACCATATTCATTATACATTTTCTTGAAAGCCATGAAAGGGGATCTAGGGTTTGATATTTGTGATTGGAGTTGTTAAGTTGTTTGTTGTTGGGTTGTTTAGGAAAGATGATTTATTATGTTTGTGAAGAGAGGAGGAAAGCCTAATTTAATGTCATTGAGTTAATGGATTTAAAAAGGAAGGAAGTTGAATAATCCTTGTATTTTGCTAATATGGGTTGTATAATTATGTTTATACCAAAAGAAATAAAAAAGTAACCTGATATTGGTATTGTTTTAGAGTAATCATGTGAAGTTGAGTTGCGTTATGGTTTTGATACCAATGGAATTGGTTTATTAAATAAAGATGATGGATTTGGTTTTGGTTTTGTAAAATGGAGAATGAATTCTTAGAAAATAGTTGGAGTTGTGTGGATTGGAAAATAAACAAAAGTGGTCTTTTTGAAAGAAAATGAAATCATCACCCTTTGTAAACAAATAATGAACTTGAGGTCGGATCTTGGAACCTTCATATATTATCATTGTTATTGGGTGAAAGTCTTGCGAGTGGATTTTGCTTTCCTTTTCTATTAGATGCGAAATGGATAGATATGATTGTAAATCTTTGGGGTTGGATATTTGAAATCTCTCACCTATGAAAATATAGATAGTTTATCTATTTTAGAGATTGTATATATGTTTAGAAATATATGATTTGGGTTATCGATAGAGGATAACTATGGTGTTGTAGAAATTGCATGTGGACTAGGTGAGTTGAAATTAATCGGTTGTGCTTGTCATTGAATATGACTATAATTGTATACATTGGATATGTATGGTTATTTGGGAATGTAAAGGGATGTACTCCATATGTGATTATGTGTTTATATACATTGTGTATGTATTACACTTATGTTGTTATGCATTCAATATGTTGAAATGGTTGGGAATATGCTTGCGCTTGAATGAGAGGTACCATTACCTTCGGCTAAGCGCTAGAAAATTGGCGCGTTTAGAATGAGAGGTACCGATTACCTTCCGGCTAGCGCTGGAGAACTTGGCGAGGTACCATTACTTTCGGTAGGTGTCACGGTAAATTGGGATTTTGTTATGGAAATGTATATCCTTAACTTGGCATTTTGTTAAGGAAAGGTGCATCATTAACTTCTTGTGCTTAAGGTAGGTAGAAGCGAATTTATTTATCATTATTGTCTCAATGTATACGGGTATATCATGGGTTATGATGGTTATTGTTCTAGAAGGCGTGTTGCCTCAATTGTTGAAGAAGATAGTTATTGATTGCTTGTTGTTTTCCTTTTGTATTAAAGGCATACTTGTATAGTTATGAATGTGTTGGAAAGCGAGCGTAAGTATTGTGTTGAGATGGTGAAAAGCGTGAAAGACTTTGAATACTTGTGAACATGTTTTGAAAAGGAAAATCGGTATAAGTCTGGAAAGTGAGAGAAAGCGTAATGGGCTTGGTGAAATTGTTTCTTCAGAAATTTGTTATAGTCATATGAATTTTGGAAAAAAGGTAACAAGAAGAAAGAAAAGTGAATTGCTTATGTTATTGAATGTAATGAATGACTTTGAGAAAAGTTCTTATATATATATATATTTCGTATAAGCAGTCACATTATTTATATAGTATGAGACTAAGCATTCATGATCATAGCTATCTGTAAATTACTATTGTTTAGGATTATGTTGAGATCCCTACTAGACCTTATGTTCATCCCACATTGCTAATCCTTTTTCAAGTGAACATCGAGAAGTGTTTCAAGGTCATAGATCTTCTTTACCTATTGGCCACGGGGCCTTTTATTTGTGGGCGGAATGCCATTGATGCAAAATGGTTAAACCCTTTCTTTTACTTTTAAAGATGTAAGCCTATGGGCAATTTATTTAGTTATGCTCATGTTGCATTTAATTTGCATTCGGATGAGAGAATTTTTATTTATTCTTACTCATTGATGTAAAGAGTTTTCCGCATGTTATCTCTGAAATTGAATTAAATTAATGAATCTGGTAATGGTTTAGAAATAAAAAGTGGGGCGTTACAACTAGGTATCAAGCGGAGCTGGGTTTGAATACTTTGGGCCCGTCGGGAGTGGTTTTTTACCACAGCGGGTTTACTATGCTTGGTGAGGACGTTTCATATAGTAAGGATAAGTGTTAGGATTTATATGTTGCATTTATGTGAGCATGGGATTAAGTTTCTTGGGCCGGTACTTATAGGTGAACTTGTTTTAACGTCTTATCGGAAACACGCCTGATCAACGTGGTTCCTGATAGGAATTCCTTGAGAGTTCCGAGATGAGTGTCTGTCTTTGAGGACTTGATTTGATTATGTGTTTAGGTGTTTAATTGTTTATATGCGATAGAAATTGTATGTTTTGGGAAATAAGTGTCTTGTAGCCTAGAGGTGGCGAGTGCGTGCCTTAGGGAAAGGTCGTTGTGTTGAGTACTAAGCTTGGATTTGTTTTTGGATTTTATAGGATGTCTACATGAGGGAATAGAGGTCAAGTTAGGAATAGAAGTGTCGGTAGGGGCACAACGGTTCCTTTAGCACCTACCGTTCTTGACATCGGTATCGGTGATGAAGTTATGCTGTGAGATTGTAAGAGTAGTGGAAGAGGCTCTAGCTTGCAATGGCGTGACAACGAGCATACCCTCAAACTTACTAAGGAGTTTCTTTGCTTTAATCTGCGGAGTTTTTGGGGAGGCTAAACAGTTGGAGGCGGAGGATTGGTTGGAATAGATTACCAAGACTCTTGATATGCTCAGAGTCAAAGATGAAGGATTGGGAGTCTCTTTGACGACTTATCAATTGAGAGGAGATGCGAGTTATTGGTGGAATCATGCTAAGAACACAGTAGGTAACATGTGGGTTGCTTTCTCGGAGGCCTTTTGGGCCAAGTACTTCCCTCATTCCACTCGGGGAGAGGTTGAGAACCATTTGTTGAGTTGTGCGAGGATGCTACTCCTTTGTACAGTTTGAGATCTTGGTTCACTAGTTTGTCGAGGTTTGCTCTAGAGTTGGTAGCCTTGAAGGCGTTGTTGTTATGAGTTTGAGGCGGTTCGTGATGATATTGGGAAAAATGGCGGATCTATGTGGAAGAATTACTATGCTCTAGTTGGGGCGGCCCATGTGGGCTGTGGTTATGAGTGTTGGTTGAGTTAGGGAGAGGCCACTTTGGCGACTAAATGCAGTTCATAAGCATCCTAGGCTCGATGAAGTGGTGGAAGCGAGCAAATGCTTAATCATAGGATTAGTCTCTGTCTTCGTCGGGGTTTGAACTCGTCGGTTGGGAGGCCTAGTGATTGAGCTTTAAATCGATTCTTGAGTAGAGTCTCTTGTTTGTTTTGATTGTGGTCATCTGGGCTATGTTAGATGTTTTGCCCTTTGCGTGAATGCTTTGGGTGTTTCAAAACCTAGTCGGACTCAGTCTCTTGATCCGATCAAGAATACGTCTGATGCAGACTTCGTGTAGGCGAGCTTGAGCTCGCGATGGTCTACTTTTGACCAACAGTAGTATTATCCTAGAGAGGACTTTTGTATTTGAGGCCGATGATTTAATATGTGAACCTTTTGTTGTTAACCAATGTACCGGTGAGTGTTGATATACTGTCACGACCCAAACCCACCCTATGGGTTTAGCATGTAGGCGATAATCTAGATTACGAAGGCCTACTTAACAATATCTGATAAAAGCAATCTGAGGGCTTGGTGGAAGCCAATGCAGTAGATAAACAATGTCTAATGAGCTGTGACAGTCTGTATGCCAAAAGATTTTTCATACATTCATATATATATATATGGTACAAAACAGTATGCAAAACATTTACAAACATTCAGGACAGGGATCACGTCCCTAATAACCGATCTGATCTGATCTATCTGATAAACAAAAGCGATGCGGGAGAACACTAAACACCCCTAGCCTTGGCTTGGCAGGCTCAGAATCTCGCAGTGAGGCACATAGGTTGGCTTGACAAAACTGGGAAATGCCCCGACGCTTCTAGCATTGGTCTGGTGCCGGTACACCTACATATATATATATATATGAGCAGTGAGCTAAAGCCCAGTGAATAACATAATGCGTAAAGGGGTTTAGAATAAATGTCCTTACGGTAATGAAAACAGTTCATTTCAATCAGTAATTTAGTTGTTCAGTACAGTAAACAGTCATATGTGGTACATCCATTAGCATAACTTGATATGATGGGTCTAAAAAGACGAGCAATAATGATGGCCATCAATCGATGCTTGATAGTGGTTCCACGAGGCAAGCGAGATCTCTAACGATAATAGTAAGCGGCGAGTGCTAAGGATGCCTGATGCAGTGAGAATATAGGACATACATTCATTCAGTAAACAATATCGATTCGATGCAGATTGATTCGGTGTCGAGAAAATAATCATTTGAACATATCTTTACACAATTGTCACTCACGAGTTACGGGCTCTGATGAACTAGAGCGTCTCCTCGGGATGCCAACCCTATACAGTTAACAGATTGAACACACATTAAGTTACACAGTTGGGAAAGATAATAACTTAATCCCTAATTTGCCTCGGCGTGGTTCTACATCTATATCCTCTTTAAGATGTCTTAAATATGCCCTAGGAATGCCTAGGATGGAAAGAGGATGCAAAGATGCACTTTTGAACACTTTACAAAATTTGCAGAAAACAGGGGTCTTGCTCAAGCGAGGCTTTCTTCGCTCGAGCAGACATGCAAACAAAGGAGCTCCACTTTCGGCGTGGATTAATCGCTCGGCGGATTGCGTGCTCTGATAAAAATCTTTGGATGCTCAGATTTTACGCTCGATGCTCGCTCGAGCGTGAGACACAGCTCTTCGCTCGAGCGTAGGTCCCTTCGCTCGAGCGTACGCCTGCGCGCACCAAGATGCTGAGAGCTTGAAATTTATGCTCGAGCCACCATTCCCTCGCTCGAGCGTAGCTCAGAAGAAATGATGGTCGCTCGAGCGTAGAAGCCAAAATCTGGAATTTCCAGATTTGCCTTCCAAGCTCAAACCAAGCATTCCTAAGCTCAAAACTCGACCTGTTGGGCCCCAAATTCTGGAAAACACATCTAAACTCAACATACAACAAGTTTCAAAGCTCAATTTGTGAATTTAAAGCCCAAGGGTGAATCAAATAAATCCAAATTTCAAACCCATTTTCATAAACATGAAGAACATGCAAACATGCATGAATTTAAATAATTTCAAAGCTTCAAAACATGCTCTAATGAGCTCATTCTTTTTCAAAACAAGTTGAAAACATGGACTTAAGCTTAATTATGAACATGCATGTGACAATTTGCCATGGAATCAACTCAAAATTCATCAATACACACATGCATGCATGAAATGAGCTACAATACAACATTACAAGCCATAAATTGACTCTAGACTTCAACTTAGCTCTAAATCATGCAAGAATCAACATAAATGCACAATCAAAGAGATGGATTTCTACCTTAAGCCTAGTAGTTCAAGTGTAGAAGCTTAGATATGGAAATCAACCTCCAATTCTTCAATTTACAAGCAAAACACTCAAGTCTTCTACTCTCTCTCTCTCTCTCTCTCTCTCTCTCACTCTCTAAGTCGGTTGAGCTCAATGAAATGGCTGAAGAATTTGTTTTGTTTGAGTGTATAAGGCTCAAGGATATTATAATAAAGGGGCCCACTCACAATGGCATTTCCGTAAATAAGTCGAATAATGCAATACAACTTATTTTAATCTAATTTGATCATACCAAATCACATTTTAATTAAATACACCATAAAATCACATAAATTCTACTAATCATGGAACATCAATGAATTTTGGATTCAGCCGCCGATAAGGCCTTCAATTTGCAGTTTAAACATAAAAATACAAACAGATAATTAAATAGTGAAACAGATAGAATGCAAAATAACATACATATACTCAGTCAATTCGGTTCCAGTTTCCAGTCAGTCAATTCACTAATTCAATCAGTTCATTTACTTTCCATAATCGGTCTTAATTTAGCGATGTCGATATTAATCGGTGATCGATGTGAGGTTATTACAGTCTCCCCTCCTTATAAAGAGTTTAGTCCTCTAAACTTGAGTTACCTTCATTCAGGAAGAAAATAGGGTTCAACGAGAACAAATCAGGATATCTGTTAGTCATGTCATCTTCCCTTTCCCAAGTGGCATATACACCACCATGGTTTTGCCAGTCAACTTTCACTAGCGGGATCTCTTTGTTCCTCAACTTCTTGATCCGTCTGTTAACAATCTGTATGGGCCGTTCCTCGTAAGTGTAGTCATCACTCAACACTATCTGAGTAGGCTCAATCACGTGGAATGGATCCCGAAGATAATCTCTCAACATAGAGATGTGGAAGACGTTGTGCATATGTTCCATTTCAGGAGAGAGCGCAACTTGATACGCCACCGGATTGATTTTCTCAATAACCTCATACGGCCCGACATACTCGGCGCTAACTTGCCTTTGACTCCAAAACGAGTCTGGCCTTTCATTGGTGTCACTTTCACAAACACGTGATCACCCACTTCATATTCTCGGTCTCGTCTTCTCACATCTGCATAACTTTTCTGACGGCTCTGTGCAGTTTTCAGTCTCTGTTGAATCAGTTTCACTTTTTCAGTCATTTCATACACAATCTCGGGTCCAAGCAAAGGCCCATCTCCAACTTTTGCCCAGCAAATCGGAGATCTACATTTTCTGCCATACAAAGCCTCAAAAGGCGCCATACCAATACTTGAATGGTAACTGTTGTTGTAGGCGAACTCCGCCAATGGCAAATGACTTTCCCAGTTTTCCTAAAAATCAAGGACACACATTCTCAATAAATCCTCCAGAGTCTGGATGGTCCTTTCTGACTGTCCATCTGTCTGAGGATGATAGGCACTACTCAACCTCAATTCAGTTCCCAATGCAGTCTGTAGGCTCTGCCAAAACCTCGATGTAAACTTCGAATCCCTGTCAGAAACAATGGATACAGGCACTCCATGCAGTCTAACAATTTCATCAATATAAATTACAGCTAACTTGTCGGCATTATAAATTGTCTTGACAGGTAAGAAGTGAGCAGATTTGGTCAGTCTATCAACAATAACCCAAATGGAATCCATACCTTTTCTGGAGCGAGGCAATCCAACGATAAAATCCATCGTGATATGCTCCCATTTCCACTCCGGTATGGGTAAGGGTTGCAGAAAGCCTGTGGGTCGCTGATGTTCCGCTTTGACTTGTTGGCAATGAAGACATTTTGACACAAAGTCGGCAATTTCTTTCTTCATTCCCGACCACCAAAAGTTTTGTTTCAAATCTTGGTACATTTTCGTACTCCCCGGATGAACAGAAAATCTTGAGTTGTGGCCCTCTTGCAGAACTCTTCTTTTGATTCGATGTCATTAAATTTACCAGTCTTTCTTGAAATTTCAGTACATTGCTTTCAAATTTAAACCCCGGTCTCGGTTTAGATTCTCTTTCTTCAATGATCTTCCTCAAGAAGTCATCCGTTTGCTGTTTCTCCTTAATTTCTTCGATCAATGCCGGTTGAGCAGAAATAGCAGCTATTGTTCCACCCTGTTCTCTCAAAACAACTTCAATTTCAGATTTTTCAAGGTCACAAAGCAACTCTCTCTGTCCAGTGAGCAAACAAGCTAAGTTTGCAATCGACTTCCAGCTAAGTGCATCGGCAATGGTGTTGGCTTTTCTTGGATGGTACAAAATCTGTAGGTCATAGTCTTTAATCAGTTCTAGCCATCTCCGCTGTCTCATGTTCAGTTCTTTCTGGGTGAAGAAATATTTCAGACTCTTATGGTCGATATATACACGCCCGTTGCCCGTCTGAGATAGTGACGCCAAATTTTTAGTGCAAACACCACTGCTGCAAGTTCCAGATCATGGGTCGGGTAGTTCTTTTCATGAGGTCTCAGTTGTCGGGAAGCATAGGCAATTACTCTCCCATTCTGCATTAAAACACATCCTAAACCCTTATAAGAAGCATCACTAAATACAGTATAACCATCCGTACCTGAGGGTAAGGTAAGAACAGGTGCAGTCACAAGTCGAGTTTTCAACTCTTGAAATGCTGATTCCCTCTGGTCAGTCCAGTCAAATGATGTCCCCTTCTATGTCAGTTGAGTCAATGGTAAGGCAATTTTGGAGAAATCTTTGACAAATCTTCTGTAATATCCAGCCAGTCCCAAAAAGCTAGTAGTTCAATTTGTGTGTTAGTGTAGACATCCCATTTTTGACCGACCTAAGACTCAGACGTCATCGATTGAGCGCTCGGTGATTGCGCATGTTGTGCTCGTGTCGAGGTTTCGGAGTTCTTGGCTGGTAGCCTCACCTCCGGACCTCGGGACTTTTTTGTACTTTGACTCGGTCTACGAACTAAGTCTTGTTTTCTCTTCCCGGAGAGAGGGAGAGGTCTTGTAGACCATCTCTCAGTGGTCGCAGACTACTTTTCATGGTCGTAGGCCACTATTCCTGTTTGGAGACTAGTTTCCGGTTTTCAGAGCCGTTGGTTGTGCGCCTCGGTTCGAGACCACTTAACATTCTCTGTTTGCCACGTTTTTTGGAACACACCTTGTTTCCTCTGTCTAGAGGGACACTGTGGTCCGGGAGACCACTTTTGTGGTCATACGCCACTTTTTGTGCTCAACAGCCAGTTTTCGTGGCCCCGACCGCAGCGTCTTGCCTCCGAACTCTCGTTTGCATCCGTGTTGGTTCGTCCTTGGCCGAATCTTTGTTTTCCTTGTTTGGAAGGTGGTACAAGGTTGGGAGACCTACTTTCTCCTTGGAAGCCACTTTTCTCCCTTGACCAATTTTACGTCGGCGGTTTTCTTGGTCTTTGGGCAACATTTTATGGTTTCCCAGCCCACCATTGCTTGCTTTCAGTGTGGAGACCACCATTACCCTTGGCCGACCACTTTTTATCTGGGAGACCACTTGCCCTGGTCGGGTGACCAGGGGAAGTGGTCGGACCACCTACTACAGTCATTTGGTTTCCTCCTGTTTTGTCAGATTGTGTGGATGCCAGCTGGAAGGCACAGATTGTATCCTCCATACACGTGTATGAAGGATTTGCATCCAAGCTTTTAGCTTCTTGAGGAAGCTTTAGCTTCAAACCTCTATAAGAGAGGCCCTCCCTCTCCTTTGTACAGGTTGAGAATTTTGTTGAAGGCAAAATACATATCTCTCTCTATATCTCTATATTTTGGCTCAAAGTGTGTATTGTTCTTGACCTATTGCACCACACCTCATAGCCATACACCTCCACCATTGATCTGAGGTTCTTGGAGGGTATTTTCAGAGGTTGAAGAGTTGGTTTTTGGTCCCAAAACTTGCTGGTTTTGCTGAGCTTCAAGGGGAACTCCTTTTCGTTCTTTTTAAGCTCTATCTTGATCATTCTCTTAGCCATACTTGCATGCATATTTAAGCTTTGTTGTCAACTGAAAAAAGCTTCATATTTAAGTGTTTTTCATGTTTGTTCAAGGCTCTTTTGGTGTTAAGGGTCATCTACCCTCTTGCATGCTCTATTTAGCCTTGTTTTGTGCCATGCCATGAGACCTTTGTGTTGATCTTTGCTTGGCCTTTTAGCCACTGAAATCCAGCAGATTTTTAGTGGTTGGCATGTGGTTTTGAGGACCTAAATCAGAGAGGGGAGACCCTCTCTCTTTTGGCCTTGTTTGTTTGCATTTTTGGCCTTTCAAAGGAGCACATACTTTCATACTTCTAAGGCTTGGTTCAGGCCATTTTTGGTGACTTTGGGACTGCCTAGACTGTCTATAGCTGGTTTGGTCACCTTGTGTTTGCCTCTTGCATGTGTAGAATAATCTTTTTTATGGCTTATTAAAGTAGCACCTCATTCTTGCGTGTATTGGTCATGTCTCAGTGGGTTTTTGGCCATCATTTGGCATGCCATGATTCTGTTTTTGGCTAGTTTGGTAGCCTCTCATATGCTTCATATGCTTGTAGTGTAAATCATGTTTACTAGCTTGAAATGCATGATGTTTTGGCCCTCTATTCTAGCATATTTTGGTCTTGATCCAAACTAATTTTGTTCATATTTTGGGTTGCCTTACCTCTATTTTGAGGCCTCTTGGTCGAATGATGCTTTCCATGCATGCTTGTAGTGTAATAGCCTTGCCTAGCTTTGAGTTTTTGAGGTCCCTTGCATGCTTAACTTGAGGTATTTGCATGTTTTGGCATTATGAGGAATGTTATTTTAGAGCTTATTTCTTGGCTATATTCTCATGTTTGTCACTCTTTCAATGTGCTTGAGAGTTGCATCATTATACCCCATTTGTGAGCCATTGCCTGAGCTTCATTTTTGTGCCTTTCAAGCCATCATCTTAGTTCACTTTTGCCCCTATTATGGCCTGCATAGGGTCTGTTTGGAGTTTGTTTGGCCATTTGAGCATTGCCTTGCATGCTTATAGTGTAATACATTTCACTAGTTTCGGCACTTGAGCCATTCAACATGCATTGTGTGAGTTGTTTACATCATTTGGAGTCACTTTGTTTGCCATTTCAGAGTTGGTACACGTGTCCTTGCACTCTCTATTTCATCCTTTTCAATTCGTTTGTAAAGTTGTGTTTTATGCCTTAGGCTTGGGGCCATTGCATTAGGCATGCTTGCATGAGTTTTGGAGCCTTGTTTTCCTCATCTTTGGCCTTGATTTGGGTGTGGTGAGGCCCATCCATTTTGGTTTAAGTCCATTTTGCATCGAGTATGCCATTGTAGTTCCTGACATTGAGTATGCCATGTTGTCGCATGATTGATCATTGCATTGTGCATGCCTTGTTCATCTCATTGTGTATATTAGTTCCATGTGCATTGTGTATGCTAGTGTCATGAGCATTGTGCATGACATGTAGCTTATAGCATTGTGTAGCTAGTTGCATGTTTGCATCACTTAGTTGCATTGCATTAGGATTGCATGCTAGAGTTGCATTTGTGCATGCCATGTTTGTCACATTGTGTTTGGGATAAGAGTTAGTCCGAACACAGGAAACGAGGGACATCTCGTACTCAAAGTGATGAAACGTGCCTCGATTCCCGGTCGCCGATATTCTTGACTACCCATGATGGAGTTATTGGCTTTAGGTACTTGTATGTGCATCAATTTCACATTGAGTCGTGTAATTCGGCTCCTTGGCCATCATGCATCGAAATCCGTGATTGGTGGCCCGAGGGTCGAGGACTACACTCCCTTGAGCTTATGCAATGATGGGGAGAGTGGTCGTGCACACATGTGTTGCAAATACTTTGCCGTGCCTCTCTCTTTCCCTTTGTTGCAGAAAACCAGAAACCAGGAGGCGGTGGCCGACCCAGTTCTTGTGAGCCGACCACCTTTTTTGGTTTCTACCACAAAAGGTGGTCGATAGTTAGTCTCCCATGCCTATAAATTTGGTCGGCAGCCTTCCCACAGATTCCCAGGGTGGAGTTTCATCACTCTGGAGCTTTGTTCAAGTTTCTGAGATCAATTGCAAACCAAGGCGAGTTGGGGCATTGCGAGGGACTTTCGAACAAGGCAATTCAAGCATGCATGCGTCCTTTGTCATTCAAAGCAGTGCTAAGGCAGCCCACATTCATTTAGTTTGTATGCTCATTTAGATTGCTTACTAGGTTATTGTTGTGTAACAATTAACTGTAGCTTATTATTCATTTCGTTGTGTAATAACTAGTCTAATTAGATTAGCTTAGGTTAGCTAGTTGGTTTTGTATTATTTATTCGGACCCTCCGTCGAGAGGGCCAACGGTTGTAAATAAGTGTGTGTGTGTGTGATGCATGTCTTCCAACCCCACGTCTTTCTCCCTTTTACTTACCTGCTTTCGATGGTTAGTTTTAGGGCATGTTTCAATTAGCATCCTTATGCTTCGCATGTTTGCTTTCATTCATCTGTCTTGCATGCACCGTGCTCGGCGCATCATACTAACTGCATTGTACTTCAATTCCAAGTTGAATACATGTATCAAATTATATCTCACATGACATTTTAGAATAGCCGAGCCTATCTTAGTTGCATTTTGCATGTGTTGCATTAGGCATTCTTGACATAGCTAGGATCATGCATTGATTATTAACTAGCTTCTTTTTTGGCTCAGAGTACACTGTAAGTGTTTATGCTTTAGCATCTTGCATGAGTGTGAGTGTTGCCATTATAGTATGCTTGCCATGAGGCTATTTGCTTATGTGATATAACTGCCTGAATGCTTGTGAGTGAAGATTGGGTTACTTGAATTGGGACCATTCATTGATTGCGAGTTTTAAGCCCACTTGAGAGTGGCAAATCACCATGTTTTCTAAGCCCACTTGAGGGTGACAAAATCCGTATTTTAGCCTACTTGCGAGTAGCAAACCATTTTCAAAACAAATATGCAATGCTTTGTTCCAACTTAGGTAATCCAGTCTATACTTGTATGCTGTGCGCATCACATAGTAATTCTAGGTTAATAACCAGAATAAGAGCACATGTGTTTTCAAAAACAAGATATTATGCTAGTAAATGCCGATCTTTGATCGGGCGAGCAGGGGTGCTCATTGCATGACCTTCCCCTCTCGTACCCAAGTTCCCGAGCCGAGGCAACTTTGGTAATGACGGACATGTGGCCTTAGGCACGAGTCAGGGTTTCCTAAATTCCCCCAAAATAAAATATTTAGGTGGCAACTCTGTATCTGGCAAAGCAGTCCATGTTTGACACTTCTTTCTAAAAATCAGTTTTTCAAAACGATTTGTCGGATTTAGACTCTTTGGTGATTTATCGATCTTGCATTGCACTTTGTGAGATTAGATTCAGAACCATGACATTGAGTCTGAACTGAAGTAAGCCCAATGAACAAAACGGGATATTCCCGGGACGTTCGGGCGCGTCTACAGTTTCTGGCGACTCTGCTGGGGAGTTAGAGAACTTAACTCGAGCTCATGATATCTTGTTTTGATTACACTTATGTGTCTCATTGTATTGCATTTACATTGGTGCGCCTAGGACACCGTGTTTGCCATCTGCTATTCTTGATCGGTTTGCCGGAGGCTCGCTTTGAGAAACGTGCCATAAGGTGACGATTCACGGCTCTGCCACGATGGGAACACAAACCCCGATTTTTACCGGGGCACCCTTTTTGACCATTCGACCTAGTGCATATTCGGAATCCATAGTGACTATTCCAAGCTAGGACAGGTTGCTTACCCGATTGTAGGTTGTTTGAAACCGCTGTGTGCGTAGTAAAACCCTAGCTCCTGACAAAATAGGACAGGGAAACCCTACCCTAACATAGGGGTGTTTTTGGCTCTCACTTGCTTGCTATGTGCTTTTAGAGTGCGTCTCTACAGGAATGCATGTATCAGTTTGCAAGTCCGGGCATCAGGCCTGCGGGCATCAGTATCAGTGTTTTGAGAATCAGTTATATCTGCGGGTATCAAATTCAAATTTGGGGCAGTGATTTGGAAACAATGATCAGTAGTTGAGAACAGTATATTTAGCTTAGAAACGCCAACTGTGTGTTGTCATACCGACTATGTGTTGTGTTTATTTAAGTCGTTATGTTGTCCGTTTTCTGGTTTATTTCCTTATTATGCTTTATTTATCTTTTTGCTAGGTAGTTTAGCACAATTACTTCCGACCAAGCAAATAATCCCTAAGTACTCTGGACTAGAGGTCGCAGACTCCATCGATCTGAGGATCTGGCAGACGGACAATCAGTGTTCCATTCTTTACCCCCGGTTACTAGGCGGAGGGCAGTTAGGCAGAGGATATCTGTTCAGCAGTCAGTTCAAAGGGCTTTGTCTACCCCACCTGAGTATAGTAGGGATCGAGTTACATTTCTCCATGAAAGGAACATATACCCAGAGTTAAGCTAGATCGAGGCGAGATGATAGGAATGGAAGAAATGATGCGTTAGCTCTAGGAGAGCATGAAAACCATGCAGCAAGACACTGCTTGTCAAGTAGAATTTGCCAAACAGCAGGCTGAGATCATGGCCCAACAGGCAGAGCTAATCACCAGACTACAGCAGCAAGCCGGGGCATCCGCTTCACACCAAGCTCCTCCCCCACCAAGGGTTCCAATACCCGGGGAGACACCAAATGTCCAGGAAGATACGGACATTCCGACAAGGCTTGCTCATACAATCCCACCCTAGCTATCCAAAACACCTACCAACCTATCGGATTCTCCCTTTGAGTTCGAGGTGGACCCCACAGCATTAAAAGTGAGCAAGCTTGAAAAGCTGTTCAAGAAATCTCAGGGAGTCAAGTCCATTCCAAATATCGAAGATGGGTACACCGATGCGGTCGTGATGCTGCTGGACCGGTTTAAGATGCTACATATTGACCGTTTTGATGGATCCGGTAATCCTATGGTACATCTGCGGTTGTTTTCGGACATACTAAGGCCGATGGGCCTCACCAGATTGCAGAAGCTCTCTTTATTCGGCCGAACCCTGTCGGGTGTAGCGGCCATTTGGTACGCAAAACTAGAAGATTACTCAAGAGGCGGGATGAGATGGCCGAGGCCTTCGTAGCTCAATACTCCTATAATACACAGATGAAGATCACAACTCGTGATCTTGAGACGACTAGACAGGAACCGAAGGAGAGCTTTTTTGACTTCGTAACCCGCTGGAGGGCCAAGACCTCAATGATGACCATTAGGCCGACTGACAAAGATCAAATACGAATGGTTGTGAGCAACCTTCAGCCCAACCTCATGCAGAGAATGATCGTCCTCCCTCACCCCACTTTTACAGATCTGCATGAGATTGGGGTACAGATTGAGGACGCTTTGAATCAGGGTCTAATTGATAATGACAAAGAACAGCCCAAGAGGACCTTCAACCGTAACGCAAATGCAGGCACAAGCAGTGCTGCAACTGCCAGAGCCTCGAAAGTAAGCATGGTCACCACCACTCCCTCAAGAGCCCTTGCAGCTACACCATTCACCGGTGCGTCCAGAAGCAACCCACAAACAACCAAGTACCAACCTCGAGGCCAAAGAACTTTCACTCCATTATACATGCCCTTGTCCAAAGCTCTGGGGGTTTTAATCAGGAAAGGGCACTTGAAGCGCCTGGAGCCGCAGCCATTGCCAGAAGCACTTCCCTCCTCCCATAACCCAGCCAAATACTATGCCTTTTACCAGTAGCATGGTCACGACACCGACCATTGCTTTAGATTGCGTCACGAGATTTAGGATCTCATTGACAACAGGGTGATCGTGCCTCTGGAGAAACCGAATGTCATGACCAACCCTCTCCCACCACACAACCAAGCTCCACCTCCCAAACGCATCAACTCAATCCAAACTGGGGTCGTGTCATACGACCCTAGCATATATAGCACCCCTTCTCACCTACCCAAGCCGGAGGTGTTCACTCCTGACAGCACTGACTTGTGCATGTTGGACATCTCCCGAACCCAACCTGAACCAAAGGTGGTGACCATCGAAGATAGAATAGGGATGACTTCAGAGGAAAGTGGGACTAGTAATTCAGGGTTTGAGGAATTTGGGAGCTCTGCTGAGGAGGTATACAATTCGGGTGGCTACATTACGTCAGTGGGCCAGGTTAGGCCAAATGTGAAATTGCCAATGGGGGCAGAGATTTGTGTAGTACGAGGGGATCGGCTTGATCAGAGGGTAGATGACTTAGCAGCTCTGGAAGGAGACATTGCTAACCTTCAGCTTTTCAACGAACAAGATCCAGGAGACATGACAGCTAACTGGTTTAATTTTGATAGGTCAGCAGAGGTTACAGGGTGGCTTGACGACCAACCACATATTGTTGAAGAATCTCAGTCGGAACAGGGCCTGTCAGGTACAAGAACATCAGCTGTGGCCGGAAGGGCCGGAAATCAGAATGCATCGCCGAAGAGCACCGGTGCTAAGAATTTCGCTCGGGATTTGGGCATTTTGAATACAGGACATATTGAACAGTAGGCTGCACTGACGCAGTTGGAAAGGGAAGGGATCGAAGATTTTGAGAGAGCCAGAAAGGCCAAGGCCCCGTGGGGACTGAACGTGCTGTGTGCACAAGAACAGAGCATGCTATGAGCACATGGACGGAAGGTAGTGCTGTGGGTACAAGGACAATTGTAACAGAGCCGGACAGGTGTCTGTTGGCTGCCGATGGAATGTGATGGGAAGACGATGACCTATGTCTTGCCCACACCGATGAGGACTGGGGGAGCAATCAATCGGATGATACCTGGTATATTGGTGAAGTTGACCATATGACTAGGAGTGGGCGGTATTTTAAGCCCCCGCACCTAGATCAACCAGAGGCGTCCGGGAAGGACAAGGAGTCGGTGAAACAGAAAGAGAAGCTACTTGAAGAAGAGACCATACTGAAGCAGTTGAAAAAGATACAAGCAGACATCTCCATCTGGGGACTGTTTATGGCTTCACGTGTCCATAGACAAGCTGTCCTATCGGCAATGGACAAGGCCAAACTCTCAATAGACACCACGCCTGAACAGCTGGTGGGATTGGTTTTTCCGGAAGGGCCTTCTCCGATGTTGACCTTTTTCGACAAGGAACTGCCACCTGAGGGCGTGAATCATAACAAACCGCTCTACATCTCTGTGGAGTGTAGAAATAAATGGATACCGGTGGTTCTTGTAGACACAGGATCCGCTATTAACTTGTGCCCATCAAGGACGACATGTGCAATCAGGTTGAAGCCCGCGGACTTTGTGCCAACAGCCCAGGTGATAAGGGCATATGATAACACAAGCAGAGAGGTGATGAGGACTGTGAAAATTAAGACTCAGGTTGGTCCAGGACAACACGAGGTTGACTTTCATATCTTGGACGTTCCATGACCTTCAATCTACTCTGGGCGACCGTGGCGCACCGGTGCGGCGATCTCTTCCACCTGCATCGGATGTTGAAATACCCCATGGGAAGGGGTGGCTATTATTTTTGGGAATTCGTCAATCCATCCGCCGCCAGAAGTGTCTACACCAGTTTTGGAAATCGAGCACGGCACAGAGGATGTGTTCATATCCGGATTTACCCTAGCCGAGGCCCGGGTCGTACAGAACATCTTAGCTGTCGATGAGGGGTTGTATGTTAGCGCATAGTTAGTGTACCTCATGAATAAGCTCCAACACATCCCCGGGATAGGATTAGGGAAGAGTGGCCGGAAGGACATCGCTGTATCGGCCGAAGTGCCACACAACCCGCATACCTTTGGCTTGGGTTATCTGCCCACCAAAGAGGATTGGGTGAGGAAAGGCAAGGAGATGGCTAGGAGAGCCAGAGCAAAGCAGGCAAGGAAGCCTTATGAATTAATGCACTGACCCATCCAGGGTACCCTAAACGGACGCTTTGTCCAGGAGGGGGAGGATTTTCCATTCTGCGGCTTCCTAGAGCCATGGTTGAATGCAGAGAAGCGTCACTTGCCAAGGTTTGAGATCTTCTTTGACCTGTAGTTATTCGGGGATGATGTTACCGAGGAGCAGACAGACCCATCAGCTGAGGTTGAGCAGAATGAGAAAGTGGATTCTAAGAACGCCGAAATTGAAATGGGGGTAGCGCTGGCTTGTCTACTTTCAGATCCTCCGATCGTACAGAAGTGCTTGGGGGATAACTTCTTGGTGTCTATGATTGGGAATGAAATGGCTGCGAGCCTACCTTCAAGCATTTTGGATGCATCCATCGTACCTTCTCTCATCTGGCCGTATGAGGAGGGATTTTTATCAAGCAGCACCGGGTCAGGTAGTGAGCCGGAATCTGATTCCACCAAGTCTGTGGAGTCGGAATCAGGTTCCAGCTCGTCTGAGTCTGAGTTCGGTATTCCTGGGGGTGACAACTTGGATGCCACAGTCCTGTCTAGGTCGTCTTTTTCTTTTTCTTTTTTTGAGTCTGTTGTAACAGAGGAATCGGACGAATTGGAAGTGATTAATGAGAATGGAATGACTGTGGTTTCTGAGTACTTTTTTGTGCCTTTGATTTATTGTATGAATCAAGACTTTCAAAATTTTGATGAAAACGACGAGGAAGAAATTCCTCCGGTTTTACAACGATTAATTGATCAAGAGCAGGAGAGATTTGTTAAACCCTTGGTTGGTGAAATCACTACAGTTAATGTTGGTACTGAGAAGGACCCGCGGCAGGTCCAGATCGGGTCCACGTTGTCTTTGGAGGAGCACGAGCGTTTAGTCGCTTTATTAAAAGATTTCAAAGATGTTTTCGCGTGGTCCTACGAAGACATGCCTGGAATCGATCCTGAGATTGTACAGCACTGGATCCCTCTTGACCCAGAGGCCCAACCTGTTAAACAAAAACTCAGAAGGATCCACCCGGACTGGGCTCTCAAGATTAAAGAGGAGGTCACCAAGCAAATTGACGCAGGATTCCTGCTGGTATCTGAGTACCCAACTTGGCTGGCTAACATAGTTCCGGTGCCGAAGAAGGATAGCAGGATTCGGGTATGCGTGGATTTCAGGGATTTGAATAAAGCTAGTCCGAAGGATGACTTCCCTCTATCGCATATCGATGAGTTAGTGGACTTCATTGCAGGGCATGCGTTGCTCTCATTTATGGATGGGTTTTCTGGCTACAATCAAATATTGATGGCACCCTAAGACCGAGAGAAGATTGCTTTTACCACCCCGTGGGGGACATATTGCTATAGGGTGATGCCATTTGGGTTGAAGAATTGTAATAACCCGACCCCGTACATGTTTTATGATACAGTTGTAGTCCTTTATTAGGTGTGATTATATGTTTATTATGCCATGATAGGAAAGTCTATCTGTTGCCTAAGAATGTATCTGTTTGATTAGAATGTGTGGACCAGAAATTGGAGGCCTTAACGGCTTAATTATCAGAAATTGATTTTATATTTGTGATTAGCATAATTTTTAAGTAATATTAAGCATGTTTGCGAAATTTTAATTTTGGAATGATTAAACGATTCCTTTTTGTCTTATATGCCTTACTTGTGACTATATATATAAGACTATTGTTCACTGAGCTCGGCTCACCCTGTATTATGTTTGTTTCTGTAGGTAATCAATCAGGAGGTCGACCATAACCCAGCATCGTCAAACTTTTGTCAGCCTAGGCACAGCCAAGCTTTGGATCGGGACCTTCCTTTTGCGGAGTGCATTAGATGATGGCTTACCCTTTTACTTTTGATTTAGGGTGTCATGTATTTAATATTTTTGTTGTATACCCCACCTCAGGGTTGGCTTTATGGAGGCATGTAAATAACTAACTTGCAAACGATTTTAACCTCGATGTACTTGTTCCATGAGATGCTTGTGATCTGGCATAACTTAGTAGCTCAATGGATGTCATATTTTCTGGTTTATGTTAATTAGTATTACAGCTTCCGGTCAGGCCTCTATATGAAAACAGATTAAATGTCCCTTTCTGCTTAGATCATGCCCAAACTTTTAGGGGCAGGTTTGGGGCGTGACAAGAATACTGGAGCTACATATCAACGGGCCATGACCACGATATTACATGACATGATCCACAAAAAGGTTGAGGTGTACGTGGACGACATGATTGTCAAGTCTAAAGAAAGAGAGGGCCACTACACCACCTTGCAAAAGTTCTTCCAAAGGATTAGAGAATTTCAGTTGCGGCTGAATCCTCAGAAATGTACGTTTGGTGTTACAGCAGGGAAAATGCTGGGGTTCTTGATTACATAGAGAGGTATCGATGTCGACCATTCCAAAATCAAGACCATCTTAGAAATGCCACCACCAAGGACTGAAAAGGAGGTGCGAGGCTTTCTAAGTAAAGTGCAATTCATAAGACGGTTTATTGCTAAATTAACCTTGACTTGTGAACCACTCTTTGGTCTCCTGAAAAAATGAACGAAGTTCTAATGGGACGGCCGATGCCAAACTACTTTTGAACAGATCAAGCAAAACTTACAGAACCCACGTGTTGTCACCACGAGCACAGGAAGCGTTGATTTTGTACCTTTCGTGGTGAAACTACAATGGGCTGCATGCTTTCGCCAGAGTCCGAGGACAAAGTGGAAAAAGCTATCTACTACCTGAGGAAGAAGATGTTGGATTATGAAACCCGTTACACTCCACTCGAGAAGGCTTGTTTGGCCTTGGTATGGGCTACCAAGAAGCTGCGGCACTACCTGTTAGCTCACTCCATAATGTTGGTTTCAAGATTAGATCCCATCAAATATCTCTTCGAGAAACCAGCACTTACGGGTAGGCTAGCCCGTTGGTTGCTTCTGCTTTTCGAATTTGATCTGAAGTATGTGACTTGCAAGTCAGTAAAGGGGAGAGCGGTAGCGGAGTTCCTAGCCGATCACCCAGTTGAAGGGGATGAAGCAGTTGAGTACTTATTCCCAGATGAGGCTATTTTGCATATCGAAGATGAAACTTGGACGATGTACTTTGATGGAGCGTCAAACCAATATGGGTATGGGATAGGGTGTTCTTGTGCTTTTAAAATTCCGTATCTCTTTAGCATTTAAACTCGGTTCAAAGTCTCAAATAGCAAAAGAGTATGAAGCATGCATTCTTTGGTTTAGAAGCGCCCGAACTAGGGGCAAAGCGGTTGGGCGTCATCGGGGAATCGAACTGGTTGTATCTCAAGCTAAAGGAGGCGGAAAGTCAAAGAAGAAAAGATGAGAATCTATCATCAGACCTTGGACTTGTTGATTCCTCGGTTTGAGAAGCTGAACTTCGCTCATCTGTTAAGAGAGAACAAAAGGTTCGCAGATTCATTAGCAACCTTATCTTCTATGATCGACATCCCTTTTGGAGTCCGAATGCGTCTGATCATCATTGACCAGAAGTTTGCACCGGCCTACGAGTCGATTGCTGCCATAGAAGAGGTTCAAGATGAGAACCCCTGGTATTACGATGTCTGGAACTTCTTGGAGAAAGGTTAAAATCCGGGATCGCTATAACCTTCCCCCCTTAAAGAATTTTATCCCCGAAATTTTTATACAAGTTTCAAAATTGTGATTATTCAATTCTCAACGTGATTATAATCCAACGCTCACCATCATGACCCATCCACCGGTCATTCCATCTCTTCTCAAGAGAACAATTTGCAAATACAGCTCAATATACATTGTGGGGAAATGGTTTTGGAAATACTCTTCAGATCCTGGGAGACGCTCTTGATCCTCAGCTAGTCACCTGCAAGGACAAACACTCCGGTCGGGGGTGCCGGGGTTAGCACTCCGACGGGCAAGTCAGTTCTTATACTCAAGAAAGCTTGTTTACTAAGTTTAGTGAAGTGATTCTTACATACCTTTCTAAATCTGAAGCTCTTGTATTTATACTCATTCTTTGGACCTGGGGTCCAGAGCCCACTTTTACTTATTATCCTTTTGTTTATTCAACATACATCTCCCCATCTATTAGCGATCTCAATGTATTTGGTATCTTAGTTGATTAATGCAGGCGAGAAACGGTCTCTACGATAGGATACATCCCTTCTAACTCTTATATTCATTCGGCTCCCACAATTGCCCCCCAAGCATTCTCCCAACGTCTGTTGGCTGGAGTGCTTGGTTCCGAATTTTGAATACCCAACCAAAATTTTGGTGATTGGGCCCACAAAGCATACGTCTAAGTACACCCCCTTTTGGTTGTCGTACCGACTTCCCGTCTCTTCGTACATACCTATTCATTGTGATTTTAAAGATTGGCGTCCCTTCGGATTCGCATTCCATGATACTGGTGGCTGGGTTGCCTTTTGGATCGTTCTTGCAATTTTGTCTCCTCCAATATCTTCTTCACCCTCTGTAAGTTTTCCACTTCTTTGCTTCGAGAACTATTCCCATTTTATTCTTTGGCATATCTGTGTCAACTGTAGGGTATGGCGAAACATTTGAAAGACCTCCTCTCATCAGATCAAATTATTGGTTTTAGACGCTGTTTCTCCATTCTTGATGACGTCCGTTTGTCACTTTTGGCAGACGGCACCCTTGACATGGAGAGGGAGGACGAAACCACAATCGTCTTTCCTCTCTTGTCAATCGCAGAGGGTGGAGTCCGCTTCCCTCTACACCCATTTCTAAGGGCTGTGCTTCGCCATTGGGATTTAATCCCTTCTCAACCTAACGTGAATTTGTTTAGAATTATAATGGGGATTGTAGCGTTGAATCGTCGGCTTGGAATTAACCTTGGCATTCCGGCTATCCGGCACTGCTATGCCTCGGCTAAGTCCTCCCGTTAAACAGGGCGTTATTTCCTTAGAGCTAAGGACACCGACCATCGACAAATCACCATGCTTTCGGCTCACGGGAAATGAGTTGATGATGTTATGGTCGTTGTCGAGTAATCGGGAATTTGGCGAAGGGAGGATCGTGTTGACCTTATTCCTGAGCGGAGGCGAGCAGTCGTAGAGTATCTCCTTGTTTTTGTCATGTGTTCATTTTTATTGTAAAACCTATTCCATTGAAATCTTACAACCGTCTCGCGAGGAGGGTTTGAAAAAGGTACTATCTTCAACCCACGACACCGTTCTTTTAGATATTAGGGTTGCTCTCGGTATTTTGGCGTCGAAGTCTTTAGAAAGCAGGGAGGCGGCTCACATTACGCTTTATTCTGAGCGACATACACAACCTTCTCGGCGGTGAAAAACATACCGATTCGAAGGGTGAAGATTCCTTATTGCTCTTATTATGCATCGACTTCAAAAACTTGAGGCGGGTAGGCTTTGAAGGGTCGATTCGGGCGAAATGAGGTAGCGAATATCGCGAATTAGATCAATCGAGACCAGTCGAGGAGGTATTGGATTCCGCCGATCCTCCATTTACATCGGGACGAGGAATCTTCATACTGCGGACATTTTTCAACGCTTAGAGGATCTTCCGTCATAGACTCGCGGATATGGCTAGATTGAGTCGACAAAGCTTGCCAAAAGCGAATCTGGAGAGGTTAGCCACGGCGAAGCGGAAGGGCCTTTAAATGCGAAATACCGCCCGCCACGAATCTCGACTCCCCTCTGTTAGAATTAGAGTCCTTGGGGGTTGTAGAGGGACGAAAAAAGGTCGAGAATGCGAATCTCCGTTGGTGGGAAGTCGGCCAAAAGTTGAGAAAAAGCGACGCTCTGCTTACCTTAAGGCCGGTTCAGACGAACAAGGTGGTAAGCGTCCTCGATTGGAGGGATCTAATGAGGTGGTTCCTTTTGTCATTCGTCCAATGGTAAAGGACATGCCGGTTCCCTCTAACGCTTCGGCGATTAAGGATCCATAAGTCGCATTCAGTGTGGCTACGTCCGTGTTATTACCGTCTGATATGGAGGCTTTCCGGGTGGAACCAGATCTGAATCTTGACAAAGCACTAGCCGTACATATTCGGCACCTTTCTTCACTTTATCCAAATCTTTGTTGAGGTTATGTTTTTGGGTTCTTCCTTTGCAGACCGTCGGAAGGATAGTCGACATGGGACGTCGGCATCTCGACGCCGTCAAACAAATTGACCGCTTACGAAAGCAAGTAGAGGGCCAGAGGAAGAGGGCCTAGGATGTAGTTTTGAGAGGGAACAGGGAAGCGTCTCGGGCCAAGGCCGAGGTAGAAAAGGCTCGCATTGCGGATCAATCGGCGGACACCGAGAAGAAGCGGACTTGGCCAAGCGGTGTTGAGATTGTCCCGAGCGGTTGCGGCTGGAGGTGAGTTAGGACATGAAGGCGGTTGCTTCAAAGTATTGAAGCCGGAAAGATCTTTGGGCTCGCCGAATATGTGGACCAGGTCTCGCGGTTCGAAAACAAGGGGTTCAAGCATGGCTGGCACAAAGCCCTTGCTGCAGCAGGAGTTTCACTGACTATGCCAGTGCCGTATGAGCAAGTGGATGTCGAGCCGTTGGAGACTGATTCCGAAGGCTGAGCTGGGCAATTGACTGTTAGGATTTCACAAATGTATTAGGATTTCACGAATGTATTAGGATTTCACAGATGTATTGTTACAATTGTTTTGTCAGACATTTTTGTGCAGGCTTATAGCTTATTTATTTTGCATATATAAAATGTCATGAGTTGTGCTCAATTTTGCTGATGAAGAATGATATTACTTAATTTTGAGCTCGGACGATCGGACTAAGGAATTTGCCCTTGCCTTAGCCAGGGCGCGGGCTCGCGAAGCCGAATGAGCCGATGGCTTTGAATCGTGTGCTGGCTCAGGCATAAGTTACTCGGTGATCTCTTGAAAAGATAGCCGGCTAGATTAATGAATCTACCCTTGCCTTAGCCAGGGCGCGAGCGAGGAACCGAATGAGCCGATGGCTCTGAATCAAGGGCTGGCTGAGGCATAAATTACTCGGCGTTATCATTTGAAAATATATCCGGCTAGATCAATGAATCCGCCCCTGCCTTAGGTTAACTGGCCATAGCGCTTGAAATATAGCCGACTAGATTAATGAATCTGCCCTTGCCATAGCCAGGGCGCGAGCCTGAGGAACCGAATGAGCCGATGGCTCTGAATCAAGGGCTGGCTGAGGCATAAATTACTCGGTGTTATCATTTGAAAATATATCCGGCTAGATCAATGAATCCGCCCTTGCCTTAGGTTAACCGACGATCTTAGGTTAACCAGCGATAGCGCTTGAAATATAGTTGACTAGATTAATGAATCCGCCCTTACCTTAGCCAGGGCGCAAGCCTGAGGAAACGAACGAGCCAATGGCTCTGGATCATGGGCTAGCTGAGGCGTAAATTACTCGGCGTTATCATTTGAAAATATAGCCGGCTTGGTTAATGAATCTAGCCCTTGCCCTAGCGATACCGGCGATAGCGCTTGAAATATAGTCGAATCGATTAATGAATCTGCCCTTGCCTTAGCCAAGGCGTGAGCCTGAGGAACCGAATGAGCTGATGGCTCTGGCGAAATTGGTGAGGGCATCGACATTTGGCGCTCAGTCTTTCTGACGTTTTCTCGGGGGAGCTGCATGTACCCCAGAATAAATGGGCAAGTTCATGCCAACAATTTGACTCATTTCTTATTCAGGCTTGATCCAAACCTGGCAGGGGCCAACATTGGCTGGGTTTAGAGGTCAAAATGAATCGTAGAAGCGAGCCTATTCACACGGGAAGAAGAGCATCCATGGATCGGGAAAAAGAGCGGCCCCTTAGTCGTCGAAGCAGATCACCCCGAAAGGACGGACAACGGGGAGATTCCCCGCGCCCACGACCCTTCGTTGAGCCTGACGCGGCGCCACGACTGTTGAGTTTTGCGGTTCTCGTGAAGAATAGACCAATGACAGAGGCGGATTCTATAATTAACGACCCAGATGTGGCAGTCGAGTTTGCTCGGCAGATTTTTCCGCCGGAGGTCCAACAGTCGATGGTCGGACGTCGAGATTTTGAAGTATTTCGGGATGGCATACATGGAACATCAAGGGGCGTATAGCGCTTATGAAGTCGAGATCGTCTGCGTGAAGCCCGGCGAGTGAAAAAACAATGAAAGGAATCGTGATGCGGAGGCTTGCGCGAAAAAGTGAGAGTGAGCCGAGGTGAAGAGTGTTCGGCGGCGAGTCGGTGGTGGGCGATAGCGAAAAGCATGGGGGAGAGGGCGAACCAAGAGGCCTCGGGTTATGAGAGCGGATATCAGGATGGCTTGAAGGCCGGGATCAAGAAGACCAAAACAGACCTAGCTGAGGAAGTCTGCCAATGCGAAAATCGTGGTTTCATGCATGGCTGGATCAAGGCCGTTCAAACCGTGGAAGCTCTTAGGTCCGTGGGCATAAATTCGACTTCGCCCCTATATCATCGGCATTACCTTCCGTATCTCGAGTTCGAAATTGAGAAAAGCGACGACGAAGACGCTGACTTAGTGATTACTTTATCAAATGCTTGAAATGTTTGGCGGCTTTTGAATAAATAGAATTTCTTTACGTAATTAAACGCCCTATCTCAATTTATTGTCACCTTTTGTATTGCGTGATGTAAACGTTTGAACATGCATCGATCGGTTCCAATTTGGAACCATGTAGTTGGTCAGTTAAATCGTGATCCCCACGAAGGGTGCTCCGAATCCGGAGACTTATTCGGCCCTTAGATGTCATGCACCCAAAGGGGCTCCGAATCCGAAGACTTGTTTGGCCAATCGTGGTATCCACGAAGGGTGCTCCGAATCTGGAGATTTATTCGGCCCTTAGATGTCATGCACCCAAAGGGGCTCCGAATCCGGAGACTTGTTTGGCCAATCGTGGTATCCACGAAGGGCGCTCTGAATCCGGAGACTTGTTTGGCCAATCGTGGTATCCACGAAGGGTGCTCCGAATCCGGAGACTTATTCGGCCCTTAGATGTCATGCACCCAAAGGGGCTCTGAATCCGGAGACTTGTTTGTGTCGTGGTATCCTGAGGCGCTCCGAATCCGGAGACTTGTTTGGCCAATCGTGGTATCCATGAAGGGCACTCCGAATCCGGAGACTTATTCGGCCCTTAGATGTCATGCACCCAAAGGGGCTCTGAATCCGGAGACTTGTTTGGCCAATCGTGGTATCCACGAAGGGCGCTCCGAATCCGGAGACTTATTCGGCCCTTTTGTGTCATGCACCCAAAGGGGCTCCGAATCCGGAGACTTGTTTGGCCAATCATGGTATCCACGAAGGGCGCTCCGAATCCGGAGACTTATTCGGCCCTTAGATGTCATGCACCCAAAGGGGCTTCGAATTCGGAGACTTGTTTGGCCAATCGTGGTATCCACGAAGGGCGCTCTGAATCCGGAGACTTATTCGGCCCTTAGGTGTCATGCACCCAAAGGGGCTCCGAATCCGGAGACTTGTTTGGCCAATCGTGGTATCTACGAAGGGCGCTCCGAATCCGGAGACTTGTTCGGTCCTTAGGTGTCATGCACCCAAAGGGGCTCCGAATCCGGAGACTTATTCGGCCATCAAGAAGCGTATGAGCTAAGGCATAAAAACGAGAAACTTTTGCATTACAGCAGAGTATGTACAAGTACCAAGCCCACAAATCGGGTCATTGGTAAAATTTTCGTAGATGCATTGAATTCCAAGGCTGTGGCAGGCTTCTTCCTGACATGTCCGAGAGCTGATATGCCCCTGTTCCTGCAATGGAGTCTACTTGATAGGGGCCGTCCCAGTTCGGACCCAGCATTCCGTCGGCGGTCTCGATCGGTGGAATACTTTCTTGAGACCGGCTCTCACAGGTGTAACGGTGCAACTAAACTCGTTGATTGTACGACTTAGCGAGCTGCTGCTGATACCGTGCCATGGAGGCCAGGGCGCGGTCTCTTCGTTCCTCGATTAGATCCAGGTCCAGGGCGAGCATCATGTCATTTCGGCCCGTATCAAAGGCTTGCGATTTCAAAGTCGGGAGGCCGATTTCCAGGGGTAAGATTGCTTGGGTTCCGAAGCATAGGCGAATGGCGTTTCTCGGTGGACCTCCTCGGTGTTGTGCGATCGCCCACAATACACTTGGCAATTCTTGACCCATTTGCCTTTAGCTCTTTCGACCTCTTTTGATGCCGTCCAAGATGGTTTTGTTAGAGGCTTGACGCCGTTACTCTGAGCTGTGGCGTAGAAAGTAAGGCCGCGATCTAGTATTTCTTTGCCTGATTCTCGGTATACACCACAATCGAATTGGGTGCCATTGTCTGAGATGAGAGCTCTTGGAATGCCGAATCGCGTAATGATGTTTCTCCATACAAATCGTTTTATGTCGGCATCTCGTATATGTGTTAGAGCCTCTGCTTCGACCCATTTTGTAAAGTAATCTGTTGCTACGATTAAGAATCGCTTGTTTCCTGGGGCGCTTGGCAACGGTCCTACGATAGCAAGCCCCCATTGAGCAAAGCGGCGGGGTGGTGATAGAGTTCAACCCTTCGGCGGGCAAATGGGTTAGTGGGGAGAACTTTTGGCATTGTTCGCATCTTTTAACATAATTTTCTGCGTCGGCTCTCATTGTCGGCCAACAATACCCCTGTGTTATAGCTCGATGGGCTAGGGAGCGTCCTTGAGTGGGCACCTAGCGCCCTCATGTATCTCAGTTAGAAGCTCCTCCACTTTATCTGGGTGTACGCATTCCAAATAGGGACCGGAGAGGGACTTTTTATAAAGCCCTCCTTGTGGATCCAGATAGTATCGCAGGGCCTTATTGCGTAGCTTGTGTGCTTCATTTTTGTCCTCTGGGAGTTGTTCAAAAGAGAGGAATCCGGCAATGGGGTCCATCCATCTTGATGCGGATTCTATAACGTTGATGTGGGTTTCCTCTGAAGGGCCAATACTCAGCTCCGGGATGAAACCTACTTCAATGGTCCGTTTGAGCTCAGAATTGATGGCGGAGACTAGGCATGCCAGGGCATCTGCGTGTGTGTTCTGATCACGTGTTATTTGGTTCAGTTCGTGATGGTCAAACTTCGTTAGCAAAGAGTTGTCCGTTTTCATATAGGCCGCCATACGGTCATTTTTTGTAGCGTACTCCCCCTTTAGTTGGTTGATGACCAATTTTGAGTCACAAAACACTAGCAAATGCCGAGCGCCGAGAATATGTGCATTTCATAGACCGGCTAAGAGGGCTTCATACTCGGCCTCGTTATTTGATGCTTCGAAGCCAAGCTTGATAGCCTGCTCTATTACTGCGCCGTCGGGAGACGTGATTACTACGCCGGCGCTGCAGCCCCGTTGGTTAGACGATCCATCACAGTATAGCTGCCAAATATCCCCGACATAAATTCTCCAGTTCGGCTTTGATCGAACTTCAACCTTCGGAAGAACATCGGCAGGTTTAAGGTCGGAAAGCCCTCCTGTGAATTCGGCAACAAAGTCGGCCAGCACCTGTCCCTTGATTGCGGTTTTGGATAAAAACTGAATGTCATATTGGCCGAGTTCAAGAGCCCATTTTGAAACACGTCCTGATGCTTCTGCACTACGTAGTACTGATCGGAGGGGATAATCTGTTATCACCCCAATGCTATGCCCCTGGAAGTAATGCATCAGTTTTCTTGCTGCCATGGCCAAGGCTAGGATGAGTTTTTCCAGCGGAAGATAACGTGTCTCGGCATCGACCATTGCCTTGATCACATAATACACTGGCCGTTTCTGCCCTTCCTCTTCTTTTAATAGTACGGTCTTGGCCCTATCGGAAGCGCCGGATCTGAGAATGAGGGGTCACCGGTGGTGTTGTCAAGAGAGTCTTGGCCGAAGGTAAGTCTTGAGCAGTGAAAAGCCGCTTTTCGGCGGACCATTCAAAAGATTTGCCTTGGCGTAGCGTCTGGAAGAATTGTGCTGCGATGATGCGTTGACCGGTGATGAATCTATTGAGTCTGTGACCATCCCCATCAACTTTTGGACTTCTTTCAGCGATCGGGAAGGCGAGTTCCAAGATTGCTGTGACTTGCCTCGGGTTGGCTTCGATTCCACGGTTGTTGACGATATAACCCAGGAATTTGCCGGAGCTGATTCCAAGCGCGCACTTGGAGGCGTTCAGTTTCATTCTGTATTTGCGCCGGATACCGAATGTCTTCTCTAGATCAGCTATGTGATCCTGTTCTTCTTTAGACTTGACCACCATACCGTCGATGTAGACTTCCATAGTGTGGTCGAGTTGTTCTTTGAACATAACGGTGACCAGTCTTTGGTAAGTTGCCCCTGCATTCTTTAGCCCAAAAGGCATAACTTTGTAGCAGTACGTTCCTCTTGGGGTGAGGAATGTAGTTTTGTCCTGGTCATCTGGATGCATGGCGATCTGATGGTAGCCTCTGTAAGCATCCAGGAAACTCATGCGTTAGTGGCGCGCCATTGCATCGACGAGTTGGTCGATTCTAGGTAAGGGAAAGTAGTCCTTGGGGCAAGCTTTGTTCAGATCCGTGAAGTCGACGCACACTCGCCAAGTTCCATTTTTCTTCTTCACCACCACTGTGTTAGAGAGCCACGTGGGGTAGGTGACTTCTCTAATTGCCCCGGCGTCAAGCAGTCTGTCGACTTCTTCTATGACGGCAGCAGTGTGCTCTGCGGCAGACCGACGGCCTTTCTGAATGATGGGCTTGCATGTGGGGTCGACGTTCAGGTGGTGCTGTGAAACTGATGGGTCGATACCCGGCATCTCGTATGGAGTCCACGCAAAGACGTCGAGGTTGGCGAGTAGAAAGGAGATCAGCTGCTGTCTATCGGCTTGGTTTAAAGAGGTGCCGATCATGAAGAACTTTTCTGGGCTTCCATCGATGTCAACTCGGTCTAAACCTTCTATGCCCTTTTCACTTGGCTGCCGCCCGACGTCATCCAGGATTTCCCGATTGGGTACCTCAATGGAGTTTACCTGCAATTCCTTTGGCATTTTGGCGGCCAGAAGGTAACATGCTTGTGCCGATTTTTAGGAGCTGCGGATCTGCTCAATGCCATGTTCTGTTGGGAAACGTAACAATTGATGGTAGGTGCTTGGGACGGCCTACAAGGCATGCAACCACGATCGCCCCATGATGAGATTGTACGGCGATGGCAGCCGGACGACCAGGAATTCTACATCCACCGTTCTAGAACCCGCTCGAATGGGTAGGTCGATCTTTCTCAGTGGGTATTCGAGGTTGGCATTGAAGCCGAATAATGGATAAGGGGCCGAAGTCAGGTCCGATTCGGTGAACCCGAGTTTGATGAAGGTTTTATAATACATGACCTCCGAAGTGCTGCCCTGGTCTATAAGAACGCGTTCGACGGTGAATCGGTTTTCGCGTAGCACGACAACCAATGGATCGATGTGAGGGAGTGTTATGCCGATCAAATCAGAGTCATCGAAGGTGATGTTTGGCGATTCTCGAGGTCGCTTTGCTGGCGTGAGTTGCTGCTGAGGGCCTGGGAGGGACTGGATTGCATGTACGGCCGGGGCTCTCGCAGGCTGTATATCATATGGATGTTATCACGCGGAACACTTCGCTGGAGACGTTCGTCTTTTGTCAACTCCTCGAAGTAATCGGCTGAAGCACAACGAGGATTGGTGTTTTGCTGTCGGGCCCGAGACCATAGATCGCTTGCCCTTGGGGGTCGCTTAGAAACCTGCCACACTGTTTGTTTGGACTTTACTATTTCCAAGGCCAGATCGCGGCGAAGGCGCTCGTTCTCAGCGATGGTGTTGTCTAAACTGTGTTTGGTCTTTTTGGCTCGTTCCATGATGGCTAGCATCGTCTCCTGTGCTGAAGTCGTTTGTGAATCGACATTCAAGGCACGTCTTGCAGCGATGATTTCCTTCTCGAGCATATTTGCCGGAGTGAGGTCGACTCTCTGTGTGATCGCGTCGGTGGCTATCGGAGAATCTTGAGTCACGCCTTCCATGGATGTACTTGAGTATTCCCACAGACGGCGCCAATTGTGGGGAAATGGTTTTGGAAATACTCTTCAGATCCTGGGAGACGCTCTTGATCCTTAGCTAGTCACCTGCAAGGACAAACACTCGATTGAAGTCTTTGGGGTTAGCATTCCGACGGGCAAGTCAGTTCTTATACTCAAGAAAGCTTGTTTACTAAGTTTAGTGAAGTGATTCTTACATACCTTTCTAAATCTGAAGCTCTTATATTTATACTCATTCTTTGGACCTCGGGTCCAGAGCCCACTTTTTACTTATTATCCTTTTGTTTATTCCAACATACATCTCCCCGTCTATTCGGCGATCTTAATGTATTCGGTATCTTAGTTGATTAGTACGGAGCCGAACAGTCTCTGACCTCTAGGATACATCCCTTCCAACTCTTCTATTCATTCGGCTCCCACATACATTATCAACATGCATTCTTTTGAAATTCAACTAATTTCAATACACATATTTCATAACTCCATAACACATTCAATGTTAATAACATATTTGCATTTCTAAAACACATTCAACATATATAATGTTAAAGTAACTCGTATTTCCAAGACATATTCAACAATTACAATATTTCCATAGTCCAAAACATATACAATGTCTTTAGAGTTCATCAATAAAACAATATTTCCAACATATGCTCAAACATTAACAAACAGGTCCATATATTTCTCTTGGACCTCCAATTCACGCTCCTAAGTGGCTTCCTCAATCCCATGATATTTCCACAATACTTTGACCAAGGGAATTGTCTTGCCTCGCAAGACTTGGTCCCGTCTATCAAAGACCCTCACCGGTTTCTCCTCATACGAGGCATCCTCATCCACCTCTAAGTTGGTCCAATCCAACACATGCGATGGATCCAGCTCATAGTTCCGAAGCATACTAACATGAAACACGTCATGCACTCTGGAAAGTTGTGGCGGCAATGTCAAACGATAGGCAACCTCTCCAATCCGCTCAAGGATCTCAAAAGGGCCAATAAACCAAGGGGACAACTTCCCACTCTTCCCAAACCTCAGCAAACCCTGTCTAGGTGATATTTTCAAAAAGACGTGATCACTTACCTCAAATGACAAAGTTCTCCTCCTATGGTTGGCACAACTCTTTTGGCAACTTTGGGCTGTAACCAACCTCTTACGAATAAGTGCCACTTTCTCTGTCGTTTCCCGAACTAATTTTGGACCTAACAAAGGTGCATCACCCACCTCGGCCCAACACATTAGAGATCTATACGATCGGCCATACAAGGCCTCAAACAGTGCCATACCAATACTTGATTGGAAACTGTTATTGTAGGCAAACTCCACTAAGGGTAGGTGTCTCTCTCACGACCCCTTAAAGTCAAGGACATAGCCTCGAAGCATATCCTCAAGGATCTGAATAGTGTGCTCGGACTGCCCGTCAGTCTGAGGATGGTAAGCCGTGCTAAAGGTCAATCTAGTGACCAAGGCACTCTGCAAGCTCTGCCACAACTGGGCAGTGAAACGTGGATCTCTATCTGAGACAATTGACACCGGGACCCCGTGCAACCGCACTATGTCCCGAATATACAAGTCAGCAAGATAATCTACCAAATCTCTTACACGGATAGGAATAAAGTGCGCCAACTTAGTCAACCGGTCAACTACCACCCAAATGGCGTCACTACCCCGTTAAGTCCTCGGAAGACCCACAACAAAATCCATCGTGACATGCTTTCATTTCCACTCGGCTATAAGCAAGGGTTGCAACAGACCCGCTGGCCTCTGATGCTCGGCCTTCACTTGTTGACAAGTAAGGCACTTTGACACAAACACCACCATATCTTTCTTCATAACCCTCTACCAAAACTGGCGACTCAGATCGTGATACATCTTTGTGCCTCCCAGATGCACCACAAGGCGTCAATGGTGGAACTCTCGGAGTACTTCCTCTCGGCACGACTCCGGCACAAACAAGTGATCTCGGTATCTCACACTCAGGTCGTGATACACAGTCAAACCCTTCTCTACCTTCCCACTAGAGATCTTCTCCCAGAGGGATTCTACCTCGAAGTCACCCTTATGTGCTTCTAACACTTGGTTCACAAGTGTAGGTTGTGCGACTATAGAAAACAAGGCTGCAGATTCAACAGACTCACCCAGATGCAAGTCAAACTCACCAAGGGCACCCAACATCTCCCACTCACAGATAGCAATACAAGCTACATCACTAATGGACTTCCTACTTAGGGCATCGACCACAACATTGGCCTTTCCCGGATGATCGTGCAACTCGAAATCATAATCTTCAATGAACTCCATCCACCTTCTCTGCCTCAAATTCAAGTCTTTCTATGTAAACAGATACTTCAGACTTTTATGATCCGAGAACACCTCGAATCTCTCAGCATAAAGATATTGCCTCCAAATCTTCAAGGCAAATATCACAGCTGCTAACTCTAGGTTGTGAGTAGGGTAGTTTCACTCGTGTGTTTTCAATTGACGTGAGCCAGAGGCTACTACTTTCCCCTCTTGCATCAATACACAACCCAAACCCTCTCGTGAGGCATCACAATACACTGCATAACCCAAACCCCTCTCCAAAATAATCAAGACTAGAGTGGTGGTAAGTCTAACTTTAAGCTCTTGGAACAACTTTTCACAAGTCTCACTCTAGACAAACTTGACCCCTTTCTGCGTCAATCTAGTCAAAGGTGAAACTAGCCTGGAGAAATCCTTCACAAACAGACGGTAATACCCGGCTAACCCCAAGAAACTACGGATCTCGAAGACATTCTTAGGTTGTACCCAATCTTGCACTGCCTCTATCTTGGATGAATCTACAGTCACCCCTTCCCCGGATACCACATGGCCTAAGAACTTAACCTCTCTTAGACAGAACTCACACTTCCCAAACTTAGCATACAACTTATGGGCTCTAAGCAACTGAAGCACCACTCGCAAGTGTTCCTCGTGCTTCCCCTCAGAAGGTGAATAAATCAAAATGTCATCCACAAAGACGACCACGAAACGATCTAAGAATTCTTGGAAGATCCAGTTCATCAAATCCATGAACACAACAAGTGCATAGGTAAGCCCAAAAAACATCACTAGAAACTCATAATCACCATACCGCGTACAGAATGCCGTCTTCGGAATATCCTCCTCCCTGACCCTCAACTGATGGTAACCCGATCTCAAGTCTATCTTGGAGAAACAACGAGATCCCTTCAACTGATCAAACAAATTGTCTATACAACGCATAGGGTACTTATTCTTAACCGTAACCCAGTTCAACTTTCGATAATTAATGCAAAGTTTCAAAGCCCCATTTTTCTTTTTAGCAAGGAGGGCCGGTGCTCCCTAAGGCGAAGTACTAGGGCGAATAAAACCCTTATCTAGCAACTCCTGAAGTTGAGTCTTCAACTCACTCAACTCGGCTGAGGCAAAATGGTACGGTGCCATGGAAATTGTTGTCGTGCCAGACACTAAGTCAATAGAAAACTCGATCTCTCGATGGGGTGGCAAACTAATAAGATCCTCGGGAAAGACGTCCGAGTACTCACAAACCACTCTTGGCAACTCAGTCCGAGTCTCATCACACTCACTACTCATAAAGCTAGCGAGAAGACAACTAAGCTCAGTCTGCCCTCGCGGATCATACACCAGTAGTAAAACTCTACCAACCCGATCTCCCAAGAAATGAAAACAATCTTCACTCAAGGTACATACAGTAACCCTCTGGCAGTAACAATCTATAACAGCCCGGTATGACGATAACCAATCCATACCCAAAATTACATCAAACCAGAACATATCCATCAACACAAAAGAAAAGGGAAGCCGACGATCGGCGACCTCTATATCACAGCCCCGACACCCCTGTTTCAAAACCATCTCATCCCTAATAGGTGATACAACACAAATAGGAGATGATAACTGCGCCAACTCTAATCTCAAAACAGATGCAAATGCAGAAGCTATAAAGGAATGGGATGCACCCCGTATCAATTAACACATTAGCAACTGAGTTGCAAAACAAAAAGGTACATTTCCCTACTAATGGAGTCGGTACAAGATCCGGTGTTGTAATAGCATACATGCGCCCTGTAGGTCTCTGATCTACCTACTCACCTCTCAGAGCATAAGACTGCTGCACTAACTGAGTCGAAGAGGCTTCCTGATTGGCCCTCGAGGCCTGAGCCGGTCTTGTTGGCTAGTAACTCATGTATGCCTCGAACCAAAGCACTAGATGTGCCACTCAAGCTGAGCAAAACCTCTTTAAGTGCCCTTTGCCCTGCGATAACAAGTGGCGGTGGCCTCTGCCTGCCTCGGCCTTGAGCGAGCGAAGATGATCTTTGTTGCCCTCCTTCCCTCTGTGGGCAAACTGGAGACTTGTGGCCCACCGGGCCACATTTGTAATAGGTGATGTCTCCTTGACTGCCTTTTCCAGAACCTGAACTCAGTACTGGAAAGGTAGATCTCAAATGTACTCCTTGGGACTGTTGAGGATTAAAATCCCTCTGCCTCTTACCGTCCCCCTGGCCATGTTGACTCCTCCTGGAGCCCCTCATCCTCTCCTCCTCTACATGCATAACGGTCTCAAGATGGGCACCAGCCTCCACAAGGCGCCCATAATCCCTAATCATGGATCCGGCCACTCAAAACAAGAGTCTGGTCCACAACCTCTTCTCAAACTCCAAACATCGGCGCTCCTCAGTCGCCACTAACTCTAGTGCAAACCTAGATAGGCTAGTAAAGGTGGCCTCAAACTCTGTAACTGCGGTGATCAACTGCACCAACTTGGAGAATTGATCCCTCAACTTCTCCTTCACCGCAGCAGGCAGCTACTTGTCTTGGAAAGCTTCCACAAAGGCCTCCCAAGTCCTTCCGATGCGTCCCCGAGCATACTTCCACCACTAACCAGCATCTCCCTTCCGCTGGAAGGACGCTAAGGTCACTCGCAAGCCCCCGTCTTCCATGCCAAGCATCTCAAACGTCTTCCTCATCTGCTCAAGCCACTTATCCGCCTTTAATGGCTCCTTAGGATCACCCAAAAATTTATCCGAATTCGACCGAAAGAACTCCCTCTTCAGAAAAGATGGCCTTGCTTAAGCTACTTGGGCCTGGACTTGATTCTCAGCCCTGAGAATGTCCATAGATTCCCTCAACGCTCTGGCTATTTCACGAGCTAAGGCGCCTATGGCCTGCTGACCTACTGGCTTGGCCACGTTGACCTGACCAACTCCCTCTTCCTACGTTGGAATCTCATCCAGTATAGGCATCTCCTGCCTCCTAGGCCTACTACGCCTACCGCCATGACCTCGTCTTGACATCCTAATAAGGTAACAAAAGGATTAGCATATTTACAAATGTGCCGAAGCTATCTCACTCGCGTCCTACTACGATGGACAACTGTAATTCACTCCACATAAACACATAAACACATAATCACATAAACACTTACGAATTTCATTTCCAGATAATGGCCGTCTCGTGGCGTTGCTAGAGTTCGATTAGAAAGCAGCGGTGATCAAGTGCCTTTCCAACAGGACTCCCAGAAACCCATGGACCCGATCAACATCCTAGAAACTAAATTCCATACCCATATAGTCACATAAATATGTTATCACATAAACACATAACATTACACTTAAGTCTCTAACAATTGAGTCAAACCCATTGTGGTACTAACTACTTCCCACGTACCGAAAGTATTCAAACCCGGTACGCTGTGATACCAAGTTGTAATGCCCTCAAAATAAGACATAATCATCCATTCATAAAATCCATAAAACATAATAGAAATGTTACATATTACTTTTATCAGAGTATTCTTTATAGAAGATATTTAAATAAATAAATGCCCTCTCTGAACTTCAGTTTCCCAAGAGATAACTTGGTTGCAACAAAAGAAGAGTCTTAGCTCTATACATAGGAAGCCCTAGGCTTGAATATACATTTAACATCAAAACAAATAACAAAGGAGTCTTCAACTCCAAAACCTCGAGCTAAGATCTTGGAAGCGGCATATCACTGTGCACGAAAAATGGTGTCGAGTAGGGTGAGCCAAAGCCCGATGAGATATGCTAAACAACGTATGAGAATTAACTAAACCATTAGCACCCGATAAATGTTTAACACTTGAAAACCAAGTTACACTCTTTCCATAACCAATCAACATTGACATCCATATTTCAATCCACTTCTATTTATTTATCCAAATCAATTCATTAACATGGTTCATTTTTATCCAAACAATTCAAAATGAGACTACAACTCATATCATCAACACTTCAATCATTAACATCATTCAGATGTATATAAGATTTCGGGACTTTCACCTTGGACACTCCGGCCAACTTAATTATCAATGGAGTCCATCCCTTATCTCCTCCCAAACAATGGAGTACGTCCCCTTTCTCCTCCCAAACAAAGATACATATGTAATGTATTTAAACACTTTGTCACATACAATGACCAATTAAATCACATATTCAATGCGTTAATCCAACCGTCATATTCAATGACATAATCCAATTGATTAGTTTCAATTTACCTAATCATCATGCAGTTTCTACAACAATCATGGCTATCCTTTACCGATAGCCCAAAACAGTTATTTGTAGACAGATAAATAAATCTATCAAACAGATAATTTATTAACTTTTCCATAGGTGAGTGATTTATCAATCCAACTACACCATTTAATCACATTTTCCCCAAATCTCATAATTTCCAAACCAATTTCATATTTCCACAATTGATTTCATTAATCATACAAATGCTTTATTTAATTCAAATTAGGGATTCTTCCCCTTTTCTCAAATGTTGCACCCAAGGCCAAATTTCACCCATATTATACAAACAACCCCCATTTTCAAGACCTCACATACACATATCGAGTCCAAGGTAGAAACCCCTCTTTTAAAATTTTCAAACTCAAACCCCACTTCACCCAAAATCCCCAAATCACACTATTTATACAAGATTACTAACATCTATGTCAAAACCCATATAGGAGAGTAGAATATCCCTACCTCAAGAAGAGAAGACGAGCCAAGCAAGAGATGAGCTCCAAAGATGACGAAATCGACTTCTACTCGGATGAAAATGGAGATCTTAAAGAGCTCAATGTTTTTATCAAAGGAATGAGGGTGAGAAGATCACTAGATCTATGTCAAAATGTAGAGAGAGAGAGTATTTTAGAAAGCTCTCAACTTAGGGTTTTGGAAAGTTTTAGAGAGAGAAAGAACGAAAAAGTGATTTAAAAAGTCGCTTTCACGATCGATATCGTATAGTTAAGCTCGGCGGAGAGTTTGGCCTTCGAGTGTCGGACTATAAATTCGACCGCTCGGCGTAGAATACACTTGTCGATATTTTCTAGACTTGAACCGATCGTTTGGCGCCATAGGGCGCTCGATTCGAGACCGGTTGGCGTAGAAACTCGAGCATAAAAAACACTTATGTAGTATTTTTTCAGACACAAAAAGTACTGAAAGATTTCAAATCCGCTTGACCGCAAGGAGGCCCGCTCGTGCGGAAGACCAAAATTCTAGGCAACAAGGTTTTAGACCGACTAGCAACCCACATTACGAGCGAGCTCAAGACATTCAAAACTCAAATTCAAAGAGTAAGAGGAGGAAAATACATAACATGACATTAAACCACAAGACCGAGTTGAGAATGTCATAAGATGGGTTAAAATCTGAGATCGCTATAGCTCTACACTCGAACATTAAAGGAAACTGCACTCCCAACCAGAATTTCCCAATCAACTCTCACTAAAAAAAGAGCTACACCCAGAACCATAGTTCATGGAGACAACTCTCTGGCACTATTGAAACAACCGATGCCAACCCACAAGGGAAAAAAATAAAACACACATAACTGGTAACTGAAACCAAACCATAATATAATTCACCCCTACAAGGTTGAACAGAACAATCACATAATCTTGTTAAAACAACGATTCTCTTATTATTTCAAAAACTCATTCATTACTTATCCCGTTTTCCTCGAAAGTTATTCAAACTTACAACATTTTCCAACAAAATTTTGTTCCAACGTCTCAAGAAGACCATTCGTTTTGCAAACATTTTCTCCAAACAACACGTGAAGTTTCATATCCAAAATTTTCAATTGAAACAAATGCCTTAAAAGGCCATTAAACCAAATTCACTTTTCATTTTATTTCTCAACAGTATCTGGTGAATCTTAACCATCACCCAATTACAACCATCACACCCACGGTGATTCCAAACATTTTACATGTACAATGTAGTTAAAGACATAATTATACATGGAGTACATCCCATTTCTTCTCCCAAACAATCATATATATATATATATAATGTATTTAGACATGGTCGTATTCAATGACAACAGGTGAGAAATTAGTTTCAAATTACCTAACTCTCATGCAATTTCTATCACAACAATACATAGAAATAAATATAATACCAAGAGATATAATATAACACAAATAGCTTCCCAAATCTCAGAAGTCTCAAACCAACACAACACCAGCAATATTAATCGACATAATCCAATGGCACAAAAGCGCTTGTAAAATTTTCACATTAACACGTCACCCCAACTCAAGAGGTTTTACACAACCATACCAATCAAATGCACCCAAAAGCGAGGCTCCACGCCCCAAGTAAAATCAAAAATACCCCCTCAACCTTACGACCATTAACTCAAACCGTAAACGATTCCCGAGGTGCCTAAGTGCCAACCAACTTTGAATTCCATATGGCCAAACCACAAATCCTTCTATCCTCATGACTCAAAGTCCAAAACACATCCTTGCCTCTCAACAAGGTATACGAGACCAACCTGAGACATCACAAGCCAACCCGTTTCCCCACAACATCAATATGGCATAATAAAGCTAGGATTTTCAATCGGTACAACATCTATCAGCACATTATCAATAAATATAAGGTTAGTTACATAACCACACCATTTGGGTTTACAACCACATACACACATGTATAAACAACATCCATAGGCATACAACCTTACATAAGGTAACATCAAATGACACTACAAGGCATCAAAGCCCCTTCGCACCTCCAACCTTACTATTGTCCCTGCTTGGACTACTGGAACTGGCTCTGCTCCTTCAGAGGACATCAATGCCAAACATGGCATGTCCAACCACATCAAGAACACCATGGTGGTCCCCTATTCTGAGACTGACTCGAGGATGGTTGAGTCTGACTAGACCCTCCACAACACGAGTTTGAAGAAACAAATGTAGCCTGAGGCGTCAACTGCCCCTATGCCTGAGACCTTGCTCATCTTCAATTCTTACTAGGTCTACTACCTCTCCGAACAGTTGAACTTAACAGTGTGGACTCTTCTTCCTCATCTTGACCAACACTATCAATAACTGTTTCCACATGAGCCGCTGCTTCTACCAAGGCATGATAATCTCTATGCATTGCCCTGGCAACTCTTCTTCGAATAACATCACACAACTTCGCTTCGAACTTAAGATAACGTCACTCTTCTGTTGCAACCAACTTTGGAGCAAATCTTGACAAACTAGCGAACCTCACCTCAAACTATACCAAAGGAGTATCATCCTAGCGCAACTCAACAAACTGATTCCTCAATCTTTCCCGAGCGAAAGGAGGAAAGTACTTAGCCAAAGAGGCCTTAGTGAAAGCACCACAAGTGGTGCCCACAGAAACTTGCACCACTTCCACCAATAACTGGCATCTCCCTTCAGTTAGAAACCAAATAACACAACCCTCAACTCCTTGTCTTCGACTCCGAGCATATCGAGAGTGTTGGTAATCTATTCTAACTGGTCATCAGCCTCCAAAGGGTTAGGCTCCCCCAAAAACACAGGTGGATTGGAGCGAAGAAACTCCTTGGTCAACTTAAGGTTATGCCCATGGTTCCCCTCATTGCGAGCTAGAGCATCTCTCACCGCCTTCACAATCTCACGTGCAACTTCCTCACCCATAGCCGACGCTGTAGGGGCAGGTACTAATGGAATAGTTGTGCCTCTACCAACACTTCTACTTCCCCCACGACCTCTACTTCCTCTAGAAGACATCCTATAAAACCAAAATCGAAACAAACTCAGTAAACAACGCATAGCGGCCTCGTCAAGGCACACACTAACCCGCTAAGTTACAAGACACACATAGTTAAAACACGTAATTACATCACATAAAAACAATTAAACACTTAATCACATAATCGAATCAAGTCCACAAGATAACTACTCACCCCGAAACTGTCATGGCCCAAACTCGCCCCTATGGGTTAAGGACATAACCGGCCAGTAATCCTGAGATTACCTACGGTCTCAAACCAGAACAAACGTAGCTTAACAGAGAAAAGGGGCCAAACGGAAGCAGTAATTAAAAACTTTGTGCATAGAGTCGTGCTTATATGCACTCCAAGCAAACCATACACGTATGCATTAATAACCTACATCAAAAGTGCAGTTCCAAAAATTCTTTACACACAGGATCATCCAAAATGAGTCAACCCACGACAGACTATCTACAAATATACATAAAGTCCTTGCCAACAAGATAAAGTGTAAATACATAACAAAGTGGCAAGGATGGGTCTCGTGCGTGAGACACAAGGTTGACTATCCAAAACTCATGTTGTTCCTGGCAAACTTCACTGGGGCTGGGTTTGTGCATCTCTTGGCTCACCTACAAACACATGAATGAGCGTGAGCGATAGCCCAGTGAATAATATCAAATATAGCATTTACATAACATTGTAGAACAACATATTCCAAACGGCCTTGGGCCCAATTCATATTTCTATTTAACAGATATATATAACTAAATACAAATCAAGTGACTGCAATTTCAAACATGCGGCCTTTGGCCCATTGATTTCCATTCTTGTCAAAAGCGGCCTTTGGCCCATTCGATTAAGTCAAAATGGCCTTTGGCCGGTCATGTATGTCAAAAGCGGCCTTTGGCGCATTAAATATCAAAATGGCCTTTGGCCCATTCATTTATGCGGAAACGACCTTCGGCCCACTCATTCATGTCAAAACGACCTTGGGTCCATTCATGTTTATCAAAACGACCTTTGGTCCATTCCTGTTTAACAAAACGACCTTTGGTCCATTCACATTTATCAAAATGACCTTGGGTCCATTCATGTTTATCAAAACGACCTTTGGTCCATTCCTGTTTAACAAAACGACCTTTGGTCCATTCATGTTTATCAAAACGACCTTGGGTCCATTCATGTTTATCATACATCCACAATCCCAATTAGCAATTCATAAGCTTATAAGGGAATAAACAATTGGACATTCACAAGCATTCAATATCGATATTACTCACAGTGATCGGCTTGTGGATTTGCCCTAGAGCTCGACCCTACACATTTCACGAACACAAGAGGGTCACTAATAGCTCAATCCGTTCTTTAATTCACATATTCCTCTTTAGGCTTTATTCTTATCTCATTAACTCATTTACAATGCTTAACACATGCCTAAGAGTGCTTGCAAGTGAAAGAGAACAGAAAACGAAACACAGAATGCGAAAGTGAAATTTAATCGGGGTCCCTTTCGGCGTAAACTTACCCGCTCGAGCGAACCCTTAAGGCCTGCAAAAGTTCTGGATAGGTGGAAATTGCGCTCGATTGCCCAATATGGCGCTCGAGCGGAGGGCCTCTCAACATAGGTCCGCGCTCGAGCGTGACCTTCCCCGCTCGAGCGGACGCTATGTCTGCAAAAAGTGTTGGATGCATCATTTTTATGCTCGAGCGTGAACTAGAACGCTCGAGCGAAAGTTCATCCTCCATGATCCCTCGCTCGAGCGTGAACTTCCCCGCCCGAGCGGACACCATGCCTGCAAGAACAAAATACTGGGGGGACATTCCCCCGCTCGAGCGGACATCAAAATTCTGGGTTTCCCAGATTGTGTTCTTGAGCTCCAAAACAATTTTCCAGCTACACTTCTTGCATGCAATGGCTAGAATTTCATGTACAATCATGCTAACATGGTATAGACCCCAAATTACAACTCAATGAGGCTCAATTTACAAATAATTCACATGCATGCCCCAAAACTCATTCTAATATGGTAAAATCATGCATTCAAGCTCATCTCTTAATTATTCAAACATGCATGCTAATTTTTGACCTCATTTCCAACCCAAACAAAACAAATGGTGTTCATTCTCATGGGATACAACAAAAGCATGCTTGCATGTAAAATTTAACACCTTTACTTTCATGTTCAACTCAATACATGCTAGATTATGCAATTCTACAACAATTATACACATGCATGCCTTCATTGACCATCAATTGAACACAAACAACTCCATTTCCTTAACATCAAGCTAACTCATGTTCTTGATCATCAAACACACTTGAATCTACACATTTACAACAAAAATCCGTGAGTTCACTTACCTAGAAGCTTAATTCCTTCAATCTATGGTCCAATTTAGAGATGGACTTCAATTTCTTCAAGCTTGAGTCAAAATAGCACAATTCTCTCCCTCTCTCTCTCTAACAGCCGGCCCTCACTCTCTCACAATGGTGTCCTCAGATTTTTGAGCTCAAATGAGCTAAGGGGGGTGTAATGCTATAACACAACAAGGCCCACTAATAACATATTTTAATATAAAATATTTGGGCCCTTAATTCATCAATTTAATTAGTTTAAATTGACCAGAATCAATTTTTAATTAAATTTCACCGTAGGCTCTAAAAATTATGCCAACTGTAATGGCGTAATCAATTTCGGGTTCTGTGGCCAATAAGACCCTCAATTTAATTTCTGAAGCGGATTATTCAAACAGATATTCCTACGGTGAACAGATAGAATTCGAAAATCACATACATTCACATAATGGCACATGAAATCATGCTAAACACATAATCATACTTAAATTAAGGACCAATTTGCAAATCACGGAATAGAGGTGTCACAAAAACTCTCAAGGAACTTCTATTAGAAACCACATTGATTAGGCGTGTTTCCAATAGAACCTCAAAGTAAGTTCTCCAGTGACAAGCATTATCCAGAAAACTTAATCCCATGCTTACACAAATGCAACACACAAAGCCCTAACACATAAATCATCTATATGCAATGTCCTCGCCAAGCATAGTAAACCCACTATGGTAAAACCACCTCCCACGAGCCCAAGGTATTCGACCCGGCTCGCTCTGATACCAAGTTGTCATGCCCCGACTTTTATTATCCAAATCCATTATAACCATTCCATTTAGTTGAGAATAAAAAAGAATAAATAGTAACATTCTCTCACAATAATAATGATGATATAAATGAGATATAGTACAATGCCAAAAGGCTTACATTGAATGAAAATAAATTACATTGAATCTCACTTAAACAACCGTTCCTGAGAAAACACCTCCATAAGCAAATCATGATTCTCATCCTATCTCTCTATACACCATAAACATTTCTATCCCAGCATATATATATATATATATATGTATCTACAACCTTCCTTGACCATAGGCCCATTGATCTTAAGAGGTGACCGGTATGAAACCGTTAACATGAGAATACATTCAAGCGAGATGACTGAGTAATTAATACTACCAATCTCATCCCCACAATATGAAAACCGACAACGTTCATATACATAACCATATATTCAAAATGAGATAACAGGAGTAATACATACTTCCAATTCCATCTCCACCGGCCTACAGTAGGGTTGGCAGATCCAACAATACCAATATCACATTACGCTTTATCGGCCTCACCCGGAAGGAGGTGCTCCTCATAACAAATAACACTTTATTGGCCTTACCCGGAAGGAGGTGCTCCTCAGGTCATACTTTACCGGGCGTGAACTAGAAGGGATGAATAACCTATCATAACGCACCATGCTTTGCCGGCTAACAATACGGCGGGAAATGGACCCCCTTTTCACACTTTACCGGGCACAAACTGGAAGGGACGAGGAAATCTCTATCAAGGCGCCACGCTTTGCCAGCTATGACACGATGGGAAATGAACCTCCAAACGACATCACATCAAAAGCATAACAAGCTAATCGACAGAATACTACACGGGTGTAATACATACACCTAGTTCAATTATCACTATAATAATCACAATCAAATATAATCACGCTAACCAGCATCAATAATACTGGGTGGAATACATAGTCCTAGTTCGATCATCATTATAACAACACATTATTAGTTATTTATATTAACTCCTTTCTAATTAAAATACTTCGCGAACTACCATTCCAACGGTTTTCCCTTCTTTCGAACATCTCAATAACACATCATGTGGTACTAAACATCAAGACCACAACTATTCAACAACAGTCTCTCAATGGAGACAACACTTACAAATGTTGCAGCTACCCCTTTAACCACATGGTCCGTTACTTAACAATGGAATTGTCTATTCACAATGTTCCTTTATCAAAGACAACACAATGTGTTACATCGCATAACCCATCATACAAGAATACTCATAGACCATCTCTGGTAACAAGCAATACCATCCTCCACTGTATCACTTGTACCCTTTTAAAACTTTTGAGAAGTGTATTTGAATCCTTTATTTTTATTTTGGAAATCTTAGGTGTTGTTGTATATTGGTTTTGGAGAAGTATAATCCGATTTAAACTTGTTGGGTTTGGTTGTTCACATTTGTTCTTGTCAAAAGTTCCTTAGAGACTTAGAAATTCTATTCTAGGGTCAACACCAGCCTTCCTAAGGGTCGACCCTTACCTGTTGGTGAAGTTTGTGGAAGTGTTGCTGGAAAATAGGGTCGACAGTAGTTTGGGGAGGGTCAACCCTCTTATATTGCAGAATCTGTGTGTTAGTTGCTGGAAATTAGGGTCAACCCCCTCTTGGGTTGACCCCCTTACTTGTGCCAGATTGTCTTTTTTACCTAAAGGGTCGACCCCCTATGGTTTTTCTTTTTTTTTTTTTGGGTTCGAATGGACCCTACCTTTGGGGCTTTTGGGCCTATTATTTCGTTTGGCCTTAGGGCTATTCTCTACTTCTATAAATAGGCCCAAACCACTTCTCCATCAATATTTTACTCCCCTTTTTCCTCTCAACCTGTGATCTTTCTCTTCTCTCTCTAAAACATGACTTTTCGCACTTAGATCTTCAAATCTACTCACATAGAGCCATCTTTTCACCTTGGTCCTTTGGGAAAGGTTGTAGATCTTGTCAAGGGCTTTCTATTGATCTAAGTAGTTTGTGATTTCGTCGCCCGTGATTTTTGGGTTGTTTCCTCTTTGCTTCAAGAGGGTAGGGATTTCTTTGCTCCTTTCCAATACTTCATCTATAGATAGATGGTAGATTTTATTGCATAAAAACCATATTAATGATGGGTTTTCTTGAAATCCATGAAAGGGGATCTAGGGTTTGATATTAGTGATTGGAGTTGTTAAGTTGTTTGTTGTTGGGTTATTTGGGAAATGATTTATTATGTTTGTGAAGAGAGGGAGGAAAGCCTTAATTTAATATTATTGAGTTAATGGATTTAAAAGGGAAGAAGTTGAATAATCTTTGTATTTTGCTAATATGGGTTGTATAATTATGTTTATACCAAAAGAAAAAAAAAAGAGAGAAGTAACCACGATATTGACATTGTTTTAGACAAATCATGTGAAGTTGAGTTGAGTTAAGTTATGGTTTTGATACCAATGGAATTGGTTTGTAAAATAAAGAGGATGGATTTGGTTTTGGTTTTGTAAAATGACAAGAATGAATTCTTGGAAAATGGTTGGAGTTGTGTGGATTGGAAAATAAAGAAAAGTGGTCTTTTTGAAAGAAAATGAAATCATCACCCTTTGTAAACGAATAATGAACTTGAGGTCGGATCTTGGAACCTTCACATATTATCATCGTTATTAGACTGAAAGTCTTGCGAGAATTGGATTTGTGTTTTCCTTTCGTATTAGATGTAAAAATGGATAGATATGAATGTAAATGGTGGGGTTGGATATTTGTAATCTCTCACCTATGAAAATATGAATAGTTTATCTATTTTGGAGATTGTATATATGTTTAGAAATATATGTTTTGGGCTATTGGTGGAGAATAGCCATGACTGTTGCAGAAATGGCATGTGGACTAAGTGAATTGAAATTAATCGCTTGTGCTTGTCATTGAGTATGACTATATTTATATATATTGGATATGTATGGTTATTTGGGAATGTAAAGGGGATGTACTCCATATGTGATTATGTGTTTATATACATTGTGTATGTATTACACTTATGTTGTTATACATTCTATTGTGTTGAGATGGTTGGGAATGGCTCGCACTTCGAATGAGAGGTACCATTACCTTTCAGCTAGCACCTGGAGAATTGGCCGCGCTTAGAATGAGAGGTACCAGTACTTTCGGCTAAGCGCTTGAGAACTTGGCGAGGTACCATTACCTTCTAGCCGATTATGCAGTAAATTGGCATTACATTCTGAAAGGTGTATCCTTGGCTTGCCATTATGTTATGGAAACGTGTATCATTGGCTTGCCGTGCTTAAGGCAGGTAGAGCGGAACTTGTTTATCATTATTGTCTCAGTATATCTGTTTATATTATGGGTCATGATGGTTATGGTTCTGGAAGGCCGAGTTGCCTCATTCGTTGAGTAGATAGTTGTTGGATGCTTGTTGTTTTCCCTTTGTACTGAATGTATATATGTATAGATATGAATGTGTTGAAAACAGATGTAAGAACTATAATGAGATTGTGAATAATGTGAAGGACATCGGATACTTGTGAACATGTTTCAAAAAGGCAAATTTGGTGTACGTTTGGAAAGTAGGAGAAAACGAAATGGGCTTTGTGAAATTGTTTTCAGGAACTTGTTATTGTCATATGAATTTTGAAAAAAGTAACATGAAGAAAGAAAAGTAAAATGCTTATGTTATTCAATGAAATGAATGATTTTGAGAAAAGTTCCTATATAAGTATATTTCTGTATAAACCGTCACATTATGTATATGATATGATCTAAAGCATTCATGATCATAGCTATCTGTATGTTGATATTGTTTAGGATCATATTGGGATCCCTACTAGACTTTATGTTCATCCCACGTTGCTAATCCTATTTTAGGTGAACGTTGAGAAGGATTTCAAGATCGAGGATCTTCTTTATGTGTCGGCCAGGGGGCCATTTATTTGTAGGCGGAATGCCATTGATGTAAAAAGGTTAAACCCTTTCTTTTAATTTAAAAGGTGTAAGCCTACGGGCAATTTATTTATTTTTATCTCATGTTGCATTCGTTTCATATTCGAATGAGAGAACCTTTAATAAAAGTATTCATTATTGTATTAAATTTCCGCATGATCTCTGAAATTGTATTATAATAAAAGATTTGGTAATGGTAGTGTTGGCATAAAAAGTGGGCGTGACATCCACACGGCCACGGACAAAACTCTAGGCGTCAATCACGTAATCCAAAATATAAATATACCTAAGGAAATTCCACCTTCTCGTTCATCACAAACCCTCATGTTTTATAAAAGAGACAATTAATTCCATTTTGTTTTGAGAGGATAGCATTTCCCTACTCCAATTCCCTACACATGCAACAATAGCCAAATCCACTATTTAATCCCAAAAATCCCAAGCCTGATAAACAACCAAAACATAACCTCAATTTCCATTCTACATGAAACTTCTCCTTGACATTTCAAAGTAACAAAGGGTATACCAAACCCTCTTAGTTTACATTCTACACATGATTTGTAACCCACAATCAAATTATACACAAACCTACAAACTCACTATTTTAAACCCAAATCTACCCATATGCTTTTTAACAAATTCAACCACCAACTACACTTTAAATGTAATGAAAATACTACAAGTTTATCTATAAAGAAGTATTGAAGAGAAGCTCAAGAATCCCTACCTCTTGAAGCGAAGAGGAGAAAAGTCAAAAATCCGATGGCGATGAAAACACGATCCGCTCATATCAAAGGGAAGCCCTTGAGAACCTCTATGTTTTGATCTATAGGACTAGGGGTAGAAAATTGGTGTAACTAGATGAAACCCAAGCTTTTAGGCTCGAGAAACCCTGGCAATGGCGAAAAGGGAGAGAGAAAAGAGAGAGAAAGGCAAAAAATGACTTTTTTAGCGTGCTGTGACCTTTTAAAGACACACGGTCCACTCGAGTGTGGAAAGTGACACTTGAGCGTCAGTTACAAAGGTCCACTCGAGCGTGGAAAATGAAGCTCTAGCGTGAAATACACAATTCCAAAACTCTTACAGACGAAAGACCCCGCTCAAGCATGAGACTGGATGCTCGAGTGTCCAATGCACTCTCGGCATTTCGGACACAAAGCGAAATCTTGAGAGTTGACAAAATTGTGAAGCACCTTGGCGAAAGAGCCCAAATCTAGGCATCAAGGTTGGGAAAAACAAGCAACCAACTTTGTTCCAAACACCTGACTACAACTCGATAACCAATATAGAGGGAAACAAAGCGAAACAAGATATTAATAACCGTTCTAAACCATGCAACCCGAGTCAGAATACAATAAGTGGCGGGTCAAAACCGAGTAGCTATAAAAAAGATCAAATGTTGCCTATTCTAAAGAGAGAATTGTATTGAATTTTTAATTTGATTGGGTTTTTAAAATTTTAGAATTTATATTATTTCGGAAAGGAGGAGGGTGGGTTACTATATTATTTTGAATTTTGAAATTTAAAATCATAGATAATTAGTGCCTTTATTGTTTCTTTATTTGAATTGTTTTGATCAATATTATTTTTGAAAAGAGTGAGAGTGACGTATCATATTGTTTTAAATTTTAAAATTCAAAATCATGGATAATTAGAGTTTTTTTTTATTTCTTTAAAAATTAACAAATTAACAAAATTAGTTTGGAAGTTTGGAGCTCTCACAATCAATGTTCTTAAAAAGTCCCTTTTCCTTAATATATATATATATATACTAGTGGTAACTCGTACTATGCACGAAACTTTATAAATTAAAAAAAAAAATCATTACAATTATCTTGAAATAATTTAATATTTTACTTTGCGGGTATACATGAAATTTAAAAGTTAACTTTTATATTTATAACTTTTTAAATTATTAGTTTAAAAAAATTAAAATATATATATAAATATATTTAGTGTAATTTTGATAATTTATATTAGAAAAAGTTAAACCTGTTTAAATGAGATTAACTAAGTTATGACATGCCTCTTCTTGTTATGAAACTATACAAATTTAAAAGTTATGATTAAAACAAATATATAATTTTATAATTAAATATGAAGCGAAGTGATATTTAATAATAATTAATAGGATATTTCTATTATTAATTCAATAATTTAAGTTACATTTCTTCTGATTTCAATTTCATAACAAAAAATACAATATGAATATAATATATACACGGATTTCTAATCTTTATGAATAAAAAGGTTTCAAAATATTTTCAAACTTTTATCATTTTCTTTTAATTTTTTTTATCTAATTTGATTTTAAATTTGAATAAAAATTTTGATTTGATATGAATTAGTTTAACTTTTTCATTAAATTTTTATCAATTTTTTTAAAAAAATTCATTCTTATCCCAATTTTTTTTTTCTTTTTACCAAATTTGATGGAAAAACAATAATTTTCAACGTTTCATATTTTTAAATTTTTATCAAATTATAGTTGATAAAAAAATATATTAAGGGTTGAAGATTCTCTTAATTGGAATTATAGTGAAATAACATCTTGAAATAGTCAAAATTTGAGTATGTGGTTAGTTGAAATTTAAAATTTAATTAATTCTCTTCTCATATTTGTACAAAAATTGACACTTATGACTACATCATTATAATTTGGATTATGGAAAAAAATTTGGGGTGTCAAACATTTTTCATTTGTAAATATCCTACATATTATAAAATGAAAAAAAAGAAAAAAAAAAATTGTGTAGCTTTTTGATATATGTTTATCAATTTTGTTTTATTGATATAAACAATTGATGTTTCAATTTAAAAAATTAAAAAGAAAAAAAATAGATTGACTTTTTTGGAGATAAAAGAAACCATCTAACTCTTCTATATACTATTAACATGGACTTTTTAATCACATTAAAAAAAAATTATATTTTGAGATTATCCCTATATATTATGCTATTATATATTATTATAGTTGTAACAAATTAACTATAATATATATGAAAAGTTATATTAAGCTTTCATTTTCAATTAATTTAATTATAATTAACAAACTAACAAATAGTAGTAATGGTCTAATGGGATAGAAATAGGATAAAAATAAAAAACACAATAATATTTAAAAGTTTTAAATTTAGCTAGTTATTGTCACGCCCTCAAAACAATTACATAAACCCATCATTTAATAGTTTTATAAACATGATAGATAAGTCACATTTTCATTCATCAGAGTTAATATTACAAAAGGGTATTTCATATAAGTTAAAAAGGTTTACAAAATAATAAAATGCCCATCGGGCTTACATCTTACCAAGTTGTTACCTGGTTACACAAAAAAAGAGTTCTAACTCTTTTACAAGTAAAGCCCTCGGCTTAGATTTACATTTAAACACAAATATTGACAAAACATCAAAACGAAGCCTTCAGCTCCAAAACCTCTCAAGCTATACCCTTGAAGGTGGCATATCACCTGCACTTGAAAATGGTGTCCCAAGTAGAGTGAGCCAATGCCCAATAGAGATATGCTAAACATAATATGAGAAATAACTAAAACATTAGTATTCGATAAATGTTACACATATGTAAACCAACATGCATCCTTTCCATAACCAGGAAACATTTACAACCGCATTTCAATCCATTTCCATTCCTTTATTCAAATCAATTTTTAACATGGTACATTATTTATCCAGAAAATTCAAATGAGACTACAACTCATATTATCAACACTTCAATCAGCAACATCATTCAGATGTATATAAGGTTTCGGGACTTTCACCCTGGACACTCCAGCCAACTTAGTTATCAATGGAGTCCATCCCCTATCTCCTCCCACACAATAGAGTACATCCCCTATCTCCTCCCAAACACACACACACACATACACACACACACACACACATATACAATGTATTTAAACAAATTGTCATATACGATGACCAATTCAATCACATATTCAATGTTTATACCGGATCGTCATATTCAATGACATATTCCAATTGATTAGTTTCAATTTACCTAATCATCATGCAGTTTCTACAACAATCAAGACTATCCTCCACTGATAGACCAAAACAGTTATTTCTAAATAGATAATAACTTTACCAAACAAATAAATTATTACATTTTCCACCGGTGAGTGATTTATCAATTCAACTACACCATTCAATCATAATTTCTTCCAATTTCAAGATTTTCAACCCAATTTCATATTTCCCCAATCCACCAAATTGATTATATAAATTAGTTATTTAAATCCAATTAGGGTATTAATTCCCCTTTCTCAAATATTGCACCCAAGGCCCAATTTCATCAATTATATACACTTAACCCTTTTTTCAAGACCTCCCTTACACAATGGAACCCAAAGGTAGAAAACCCCTCTTTCAAACATTTCCAAATTTAAACCCTAACTTCCCAAAATTTCCAAATCTCCTCATTTATACAAAATGACTAATGTCTATGCTAAAGCTCATAAAAATCAGTAGATTATCCTTACCTCAAATGAAGAAGCTCAAAGGAGAAGGAAGAGAAAACTCAAGATGCTCCAAACTCAAATTTCTTCGGATCAAAATGAAGCCCACACGATACTCTACCTTTCTTACAAAGGGACTAGGGTAGAGATACCCAAGAACAAGATGTATTTGTAGAGAGAGAGAGAAAGTGTGTGGAGAGAGAGAGACAGCCGAATTTAGGGTTTGGAGAGAAATGGGGATGAAAAAGTGATGTTGAAACACGCTGTTGCGAACTGATATATATAGGGCTCGCTCGAGCGACAAGACACAAAATACCTCGCTCGAGCGCAAGAAGCGTCGCTCGAGCGAACAACGTGAAGCTTCAGGTCAGCAACCCAAACGCATGCTCGAGCGCGGGAGTGCTCGCTCGAGTAAAGGACATAGAGCTCGCTCGAGCGCAAGAAAGCTCGCTTCGAGCGAAGAATACCACCCTTTAGGTCAAAAGAGATGCAGACACATGCTCAAGCGCAAGAGTTCTCGCTCGAGCGAAGAGACACACCAGACCAGGCTCACTCGAGCGCAAGCAAGCCCGCTCGAGCAGAAGCTATGTCTGAAAAGAAACCTGAAGACCCCCAATCCTCGCTCGAGCGCAAGAACCTTCGCTCGAGCGCAGAAGCAATTACCCAAGGCTCGCTCGAGCGCAAAAAGCCTCGCTCGAGCGAAGAAGCCAAAACTTGGACAGCAACCATTTGTTCAAACTTACAACCAACCTATTCTAAACTTAACCAACACATCCCAAAACTCAAATACAAATATCCAAAGGATGGAAATGAGATACAGACAATAACAAACAACCACGGAACCTAAGTCCGGAACACAATGAATGACGGGGAAAGACCTGGATCGCTATAACCTCCATCACTTAAAGAATTTTGTCCCCGAAATTATATATATAAGTTTTCAAAATTGTGATTATTCAATTCTCAACATGATTATAACTTCAAACTCACCTCATGACCCATTCACCAGTCATTCCATCTCTTCTCAAGAGAACAATTTACAGTATATGGTTCAATATACATTATCAACATGCATTCTAGTGAAATTCAACTAATTTCAATACACATATTCCACATCTCCATAACATATTCAATGTTAACAACATATTTGCATTTCTAAAACACATCCAACATATACAATGTTAAATTAAAACTCGCATTCCCGAGACATATTCAACAATTACAATACTTCCATAGTCCAAAACATATACAATGTTTTTAGAGTTCGTTAATGAAACAAAATTTCCAACACATGGTCAAACATTAACAAACAGGTTCAGATATTTCTCTCGGACCTCTAACTCATGTTCCCAAGTGGCTTCCTCAACTCCGTGATGCTTTCATAATACTTTTACCAAGGGAATCGTCTTGCCTCGCAAGACTTCGTCCTGCCTGTCCAAGACCCGCACCGGTCTCTCCTCAAACAATGCATCCTCATCTACCTCTAAGTCGGTCCAATCCAGTATATATGATGGATCCAACTCATACTTTTGAAGCATTCTAACATGAAACACGTCATACACTCCAAACAGTTGCGGTGGCAATGCGAAACGGTAGGCAACCTCCCCAATCCGCTCAAGGATCTCAAAAGGGCCAATAAACCGAGGGGACAACTTCGCACTCTTCCCAAGACTCATCAAACCCCGTCTAGGTGATATCTTCAGAAAGATGTAATCACCCACCTCAAATGCCAAAGGCCTCCTTCGACGGTCGGCATAACTCTTTTGGCGACTCTGGGCCGTAACCAACCTCTTACGGATAAGTTCAACTTTCTCCGTCATTTCCCGCACCAACTCCGGGCCTAACAAAGGTGCATCACCCACCTCGGCCCAACACACTGGAGACCTACACGGTTGGCCATACAAGGCCGCAAACGGTGCCATGCCAATACTCGATTGGAAACTCTTGTTGTAGGCAAACTCCACTAATGGTAGGTGTCTCTCCTACGACCCCTTAAAGTCAAGGACACAACCCCAAAGCATATCCTCAAGGATCTGAATAGTGCGCTCGGACTGCCCATCAGTCTGAGGATGGTAAGCCATGCTAAAAGTCAATCTAGTGCCCAAGGCACTCTGTAAACTTTGCCACAACCTAGCAGTAAAGCGCGGATCTCTATCTTAGACAATCGACACTGGGACCCCGTGCAACCTCACTATATCCCGAATATACAAGTCGACAAGATGATCTACCGAATCTCTCATGCGTATAGGAATAAAGTGCACTGACTTAGTCAACCGGTCAACTACCACCCAAATGGCATCGCTACCCAGTTGAGTCCTCAGAAGACCCACGACAAAATCCATTGTGACGTGCTCCCATTTCCACTCAGCTATAGGCAAGGGTTGTAACAACCCCGTTGGCCTCTGATGCTCGGCCTTCACTTCCTGACAAGTAAGGCACTTTGACACAAACACCGCCACATCTTTCTTTATACCCCTCCACCAAAACTGGCGGCTCAGATCATGATACATCTTCGTGCCTCCGGGGTGCACCGCAAGGCGTAAATGATGAAACACTCAGAGTACTTGCTCTCGGCAAGACTCTGACACAAACAAGCGGTCTCGATATCTCACACTCAGGTCAGGATACCCAATCAAACCCTTCTCTACCTTCTCACTGGAGATCTTCTCCCGGAGGGATTCTACCTCAAAGTCACTCTTTTATATCTCTAACACTCGATTCACAATTGTAGGTTGTGCAATTACAGAAAATAAGGCCGCAGACTCAACAGACTCACCTAGAAGCAAGTCGAACTCGCCAAGAGCACCCAACATCTCCCATTCTTGGATAGCAATACAAGCTATATCACTAATGGATTTCCTACTTAGGGCGTTGGCCACAACATTGGTCTTGTAACGCCCTCAAATAATATATAAATCCCATCATTTTAGACATGCAGTGGTATAACGAAATCAACGTCTTTCCATTCATTAGAGTAGCTCTTACAACAATGTTACATGTTAACAACAAAAGCAATTGCCCTATAGGCTTACAGCTTTCCAAGTTAACACTTGGTTACACAAAAGAAGAGTACTAACTCTATACAAAATGAGCCCTTGGCTAGGTGTACATGTAATACAAACAAAATAATCAAAAAGAGTCTTCAACTCTCATCATCATCCAAGCTATGTCCTTGGAGGTGGCATGCTACCTGTACCTGAAAATGATGTCCCATATAGGGTGAACCAACGCCTAGCAGAGATATGCTAAACACAGTATGAGCAATAACTAAGACATTAGCAATTGATAAATGTTTAATTCCCATAAATCAATTCATAACTCATTTCCATTACATGACCACTATGTCCATGTTCCATTTCATTTCCCATTTCTTATCAATTTTACAATTTACATCAACGGCTTAGAACCTGGCCGACCGCTTATATGAGACAAGGACTCATATTAAACGTTTCCCATTTTACAATAGATAAACATACTAGTTGTATCAACATCTCAACAGATAAGCATATTAGCTATATCAACACTTCCAAAGATAAGCATATGAGCTATATCAACACAGTAACTGACAAGCATATGAGCTGTATCAGTGGAGTCCATCCCCTATCTCCTCCCAAACAATATCCGGTTTAGAGGTCCATCCCCTATCCTCCCTTAAACCGTGGAGTACATCCCCTATCTCCTCCCACACACACAATATATATACATACAAGTCATATACACAATCAATCAATACATAACGTTAATGTATTCTATCAACCGTCATACTCTATGACATATCCAATTGATTAGTTTTAGTTTGCCTAATCATCATGCATTGTCTACAACAATCAAAACTACCCTCCACCGGTAGCCCAAGCAATTATTTCTAAACACATAATAAAAGCTCCAACAGATAAAATATCAATGTTTTCGAAAGTGAGCGGTTAATAAATCCAACTCCACTATTCTACCATATAATGAACCAATTTCATTATTTCCAAATCAATTCCATATTTTCTCAACAAAGTCATTTATTACACTAATGGCCCCGATATACCCAAGCATGGCATATTTCTCCTTATTCTCAACATTGACTCCAAGAGCCCAATATTACCAACAACATCAACAAACCATTTTGAAACCCAAATACATGTTTGTGGTTCAAAATTATCAAAACCCTCTTTTGAAAAATATACGTTTGAAACCCTAGTTTCCAAAACTCAAAACCATTTATACAAAAACTCAATATCTAGGTTAAAACTCATAAGAGTGAGTAGGAATCCCTATCTCGAATTTCGGAGCCCAAGGAAGAGGATGAAGAAGATCAAAATACTCCAAACTCCAATATCCACGGAACAAAACGAAGCCCTCGACGATCAACACAACTTTTACAAAGGCCAAAGGGAAGGGAAACACTCTAACTAGATCAAACCCTAGAGAGAAAAGAGTTTCTAGAGAGAGAGGCTCTCAAAAATGCTTTTGGGAAAGTAAGAAAGAGAGAGAGATAATGTAAAAAGTGATTCAAAAATGCCCAGCTGCTAACTGATATACGACATTCCCGCTCGAGCAGAAAACACAATGCTCGAGCGTCAAGAACAAAAAGACTAGGTCCGCTCGAGCGCGAAAAACTAGTTCGCTCGAGCGTAGAATTCCCCCTCCCAGAACTTACACAAAAAATGTACTACCCGGTCGAGCGCCAACAAGCCTGCTCAAGCGTGATCCGCTCGAGCTCAGGAAACCCGCTCGAGCATAAAAAACACACCTGTAGAAGTTTTACAAGGACACAAAATACTGGAAGAGTGTGAACCCCACTCGAGCGCAAGAAGACCCACTCGAGCGGACCATCCAAAACTGTGCAACAATAACGGGGGCCAAAACTCTACCAACCTGAATCACCCAAGCCCAACACATCCTAAAACCAAAACGAAGTGATTTAAAAGATGACAACAAGACAATTACAACTAACAACTTCACGGAACCGAGTCCGGAATACAACTGAACAGTAAAGGGACAACTGGGATTGCTATAACCTCCCCCCCTTAAAGAATTTCGTCCCCGAAATTAAACACGAGTTTTTTCAAAACAGGTTTTCTCCATTCTCAATAATATTACAACATTCCGACCCATTACCGGTCAAACTCATCTCTTTTCAAGAGGCAATTCATATCATATAACAACTTGCATTATCAACATGCATCCCTTTGAAATTTACCAATTTCAACTCATTTTCCACAATTTCATAACACATGCAACATTAATATCATACTTGCATTTCCACAATACTTAACATATACAATGTTAACATAACTTCCATTTACCAAAACATTCACAATGTTTTACAACTTAAGACATACATAATGTTCTTAAAGTTCAATAACGTTACAAAATTCCTATACATGATCACACATCAACAAACAAGTCCGGATATTTATCACGGACCTCTAACTCACGTTCCCAAGTGGCTTCCTCCACTCCGTGATGTTTCCACAAAACTTTTACCAAGGGAATGGTCTTGCCTCGCAAGACTTGATCCCGCCTATCCAAGACCCGAACCGGTCTCTCCTCATACGAGGCATCCTCATCTGCCTCTAAGTCGGTCCAATCCAACACATGTGATGGATCTGGCTCATACTTCTGAAGCATACTCACATGAAATACGTCATGCACCCCGGACAACTACTGTGGCAATGCCAAACGATAAGCAACCTCCCCAATTCTTTCAAGAATCTCAAAGGAGCAATAAATCGAGGGGATAACTTCCCACTCTTCCCAAACCTCATCAAACCTCGCCTAGGTAATATTTTCAAAAAAACATGATCACCCACCTCGAACACCAAAGGTCGCCTCCTACGGTCAGCATAAGATTTCTGACGACTCTGGGCTGTAACAAGCCTCCTACGGATAAGCTCAACTTTCTCTGTTGTCTCTCTAACCAACTCTGAACCCAACAACGGTGCATCACCCACCTCGGCCCAACAAACTGGAGACCTACACGGTCGGCCATACAAGGCCTCAAACGGTGCCATACCGATGCTAGACTGAAAACTGTTGTTGTAGGCAAACTCTACCAAAGGCAAATGCCTCTCCCACGTCCCACTAAAGTCAAGGACACAACCTCGAAGCATATCCTCAACGATCTGAATAGTACGCTCGGACTGCTCGTCAGTTTGAGGATGATAAGCCGTACTAAAAGTCAACTTAGTACCCAAGGAACTCTGCAAACTCTGCCACAACCTAGCAGTAAAACGAGGATCTCTATCTGAGACGATCGTCACTGGGACCCCGTGCAACCTTACTATGTCCGGAATATACAAGTCGACAAGATGATCTACCGAGTCTCTCATGCACATAGGGATAAAGTGCGCCGACTTAGTCAACCGGTCTACAACCACCCAAATAGCATCACTACCCCCACGGAGTCCTCAAAAGACCTACAACGAAGTCCATCGTAACATGCTCCCACTTCCACTCGGCAATAGGCAAGGGTTGCAACAAACCCGCTGGCCTCTAATGCTCGGCCTTCACTTGCTGACAAGTAAGGCACTTAGACACAAAAACTGCCACATCCTTCTTCATACCCCACCACTAAAACTGGCGAGCCAAATCACGATACATCTTAGTGCCTCTCGGATGCACCGCAAGGCGTGAATGGTGAAACTCTTGGAGTACTTCCTCTCGGCAAGACTCCGGCACAAACAGACGATTTCGGTATCTCACACTCAGGTTGGGATACACGGTCAAACCCTTCTCAACCTTCCCACTGGAGATCTTCTCCCAGAGGGATTCTACCTCAAGGTCACCTCTCTGTGCCTCTAACACTCGATTCACAAGTGTAGGCTGCGCAACTATAGAAAACAAGGCCGTAGCCTCAATAGATTCACCCAGAAACAAATCAAACTCGCCAAGTGCACCCAACATTTCCCACTCCCGGATGGCTATACAAGCTACATCACTAATGGATTTCCTGCTAAGGGCATCAGCCACAACATTGGCCTTCCCCGGATGGTAATACAACTCGAAGTTGTAATCCTCAATAAACTCCATCCACCTCCTCTGCCTCAAGTTCAAGTCTTTCTGTGTAAACAGATACTTTAGACTCTTATGATCCAAGAACACCTCGAATCTTTCACCATAAAGGTAGTGCCTCCAAATCTTCAGGGCAAAAGTCACTACTGCTAACTCTAGATCATGTGTAGGGTAATTCCTCTCGTGTATTTTCAACTGCCGCGAGCCATAGGCTACCACTTTCCCCTCTTGCATCAGCACAGAACCCAAACCCTCTCGTGAAGCATCACAATAAACTACATAACCCAAACCTCTCTCCAAAATAATCAAAACTGGAGTGGTGGTGAGTCTAATCTTAAGTTCTTGGAACGACTTTTCACAAGTCTCATTCCATACAAACTTGACCCCTTTCCGCGTTAATCTAGTCAAAGGTGAAGCTAGCCTGGAAAAATCTTTCACAAACTGGCGGTAATACCCAGCTAATCCCAGAAAACTGCAAATCTCAAAACACTCTTACGCTGTGCCCAATCTTGCGTTGCCTCTATCTTGGATGTATCAATAGACACCCCTTCCCTGGAAACTACATGGCCTAAGAATTTAACCTCTCTTAGCTAGAACTCACACTTCCCAAACTTGGCATACAGATTATGGACTCTAAGCAACTCAAGCACCACTCTCAAGTGTTCCTCGTGCTCCTCCTCCGAAGGTGAATAAATCAGAATGTCGTCCACAAAGACGACCACAAAGCAATCTAAGAACTCCTGGAATATCCAGTTCATCAAGTCCATAAACACTGTCGGTGCATTGGTGAGCCCAAAAGGCATCACCAAAAACTCATAGTGGCTATACCGCGTACGGAATGTCGTCTTTGGGATATCTTCCTCCATGACCCTCAACTGATGGTAACTCAATCTCAAGTCTATCTTAGAGAAACAACGGGACCCTTTCAACTGGTCAAACAAATCATCAATACGAGGCATACGGTACTTGTTCTTAACTGTAGCCCGATTCAATTTCCGGTAATCGATACAAAATCTCAAAGCCCTATCTTTCTTTTTAGCAAAGAGGGCTGGTGCTCCCCACGGCGAAGTACTAGGGCGGATAAAGCCCTTATCTAGTAACTACTAGAGTTGAATCTTCAACTCACTCAACTCGGCTGGGGCAAAATGATAGGGTGCCATAGAAATCAGTGCCATGCCAGGCACTAAGTCAATAAAGAATTCGATCTCTCGATGGGGTAGTAAACTAACAAGATCCTCGGGAAAGACGTCCGAGTACTCACAAACCACTATGGGTAAATCAATCTGGATCTCATCACACTCACTACTCATAAAGCTAGCGAGAAGACCACTAAGCTCACTCCACCCTCGCGGATCATACACTGGTGGCAAAACATTACCAACCCGATCCCCCAAGAAATGGAAACAATCCCCGCTCAAGGTACATATGAGGATCAAGCGGTAATAATCAATAACAACCCGGTATAACGATAACCAGTCCATACCCAAAATCACATCAAACCCGACATAGCCATAACCACAAAAGAAAATGGAAGCCGACGATCAACGACCTCTATATCACAGCCCCGACACCCTTGTTTCAAAATCAACTCACCCCCAACATGTGATGCAGCACAAATAGAAGAAGCTAACTGCGCCAACTCCAACCCCAAAACAGATGTAAATGCAACAGATATAAAGGAATGGGATGCACCCGTATCAATCAACACGTTAGCAATCGAGTTGCAAAACAAAAAGGTACCTCTCACAACAGATGGAGCCGGTACAAGATCCTGCGCGGTAACATCATACACGCGCCCTGAAGGTCTCTGGTCTACCTGCTCACCTCCCGAAGCATAAGACGCCAGATGAATGAGACGATGAGGCTCGATTGGCCTCGAGGCTCGAATCGACCGACCTGGCTGATGGCTTTGAGTCTGCCTCGAACTAGATGCACCAGATGTGCCACTCAACCGAGCAAAACCTCTTCAGTGCCCGACCACCACCGGGTAACAAGCGGTGGCCTCGCCCTCGACTCGCTCGAGGTCGAAATAAGATGAAGCTGCTCTCTATCCTCCTTCCCTCCGCGGGCAAGCTAGAAATTTGTCGCCCAACTAACCACATTTGTAACAAGTAAAGTCTCCCTGATTGCCTCTCCTAGAGCCTGAACTCGACACTGGGAAGGTAGATCTCGCAAACGCACCCTGGGACTGCTGAGGGTTAGAACTCCTCTACCTTCTACCATCTCCCTGGCCATCCTGACTCCTTTTGGAGCGCCTCATCCTCTCATCCTCCTCATGCATAATAATCTCAAGATGCGCCGTATCATCCACAAGGCGTCCATACTCCCGAGTCATGGACCCAGCAACCCTAACCATGAGCCCGTGTCTCAACTTCTTCTCGAACTCAAGATAACGGCATTCCTCAGACGCAACTAGCTCAGGTGCAAACCTAGATAAGCTGGTAAATGCGGCCTCAAACTCGGCCACTGATGAACTCAGCTGCTTGAGCTGACAGAACTGATCCCTCAACTTCTCCCTGACAAATGAGATGAAACTTTTCCTAAAGGCATCAACGAAGCCTCCCAAATGCCTCCAATACGCCCCCAACAAACTTCCACCATCGATGCGTCTCACTTCAAATTGAAGGACGCTAAGGTCACCTTTAAGGCGCCGTCTTCGATGCCAAGCATCTCAAACGTCTTCGTCATCTGCTCAAGCCACTCGTCACCTTAAGTGACTCTTTTTTTCTGATCCCCAAAAACTCATCCAGATTAGACCGAAAAAACTCCCTCTTCAGAAGAGAAGGCCCTGCCTCAGTAACATCGGCCTGGACTTGATTCTCAGCTCTGAGAATGTCCATGGATCCCCTCAATGCTCCCGCCATCTCCTGTGCTAAGGCGCCTATGGCTCGTTGACCCATCGCTCGGCCATATTGGCTCGACTAACACCCTCCTGCCAGGCTGAATCTCATCCCAGATAGGCATCTCACGCCACCTAGGCCTACCTGCCTACCACCACGCCCTCGCCTCGACATCCTAATAAAGGTAACGAAGACATTAGCACATTCACAATGTGTTGAAGCTATTTCACTCACATCCTAATACATAGACAACTGTAATTCACTCCACGTAAGCACATAATCACATAAGCACTTACGAACTTCATTTTCGGATAATGACAGTCCCGAGGCATTGCTAGAGTTCCGATTAGAAACAGCATTGATCAAGTGCTTTTCCAACAGGACTCCCAGAAACCCAAGGATCCAATCAACATCCTAGAAACTAAATCTCATACCCATATAGCCACATAAACATGTTATCACATAAGTACATAACATTACACTTAAGTCTCTAACAAGCGAGACAAGCTCATTGTGGTACTAACCACTTCCCACGTACCCGAAGTATTCAAACTCGGTACGCTCTGATACCAAGTTGTAACGCCCTCAAAATAATACATATAAACCCACATTCTTGACATGCATAGACATAAGAGAATAACGCACATTTCCATTCATCAGAGTATTCATTACAAAGGTATTACATGTTGACAATAACAGTAAATGCCCTACAGGCTTACAACTTTCCAAGTCAATACTTGGGTTCAACAAAATAAGAGTTCTAACTCTTTACACAAAATAAGCCCTTGGCTTGAATTTACATGTAACACACAAAAAGATAACGACAAAAGTTCTTTCATCCTTGGAGGTGGCATATGTCCTGAACTTGAAAATGATGTCCCATATAGGGTGAGCTAAAGCCCAATAGAGATATAAACCAAGTACGAGAGATGACTAAAACATTAGCATTTGATAGATGCTTAACACTTGCAAATCAACTCACATTACATTCCAGTTCCATGACAAATATATTCATGTTTCATTTCACTTCCCTTTACTTATCCAATTTTGATTCACAAACATGGCTCAGAACCTGGCCAAACAATTAAATGAGACTACAACTTATATTAAAACACTTCCATACTTCAATTATCAATGGAGTCCATCCCCTATCTCCTCCCAAACGGGTTTGAGAGTCCATCCCCTATCTCCTCCAAAACCATGGAGTATATCCTCTACCTCCTCCCACTCAACATACATATACAATGTATGTATCCACTTATCATATACAAAGGATCAATCAATACACATATTTGATATATTATTTCAACTGCCATATTCAATGACATATTCAATGTGATTAGTTTCAGCTTTTCCCTAATCAACATACAGTGTCTACAACAATCAAGACTATCCTCCACCGATAGCCCAAGGCAGATATCTCTAACAGATAATAAATTTATCAAACAGATAAAATATCAACATTTTCATAGGTGAGTGATTAATTTATCCAACTACACCATTCAATCTCATAATTTCTCAATTTCATGATTTTCAACTCAATTTCATAATTCCATACTTTCCCCAAATTAATTATGCAAATTAATTTGTCATATTAATTAGGGCATTTTCCCTTTTTCTCAAATATTGATCCTAAGACCAAATTCCACCAATTTGACTCACAAACTCATATTCCAAAAGCTTTTTATACACATGGGGCTTTAAAATACAAAACCCCTCTTTTAAAATTTACAAATCAAACCCTAACTTTTTTCAAAATTACCCAACAACACCATCTAATCAAAATGACCAAAATTTATGACAAAACTCATAAGAAGGAGTAGGGTATCCCTACCTTAATTTTTGGAGCTCAAAGGAGGAGAGAGGTGAAAATCAAAGTGCTCCAAATCCACAACTTTTCAGATTAAAGTGAAGCCCACACCACCCTCTATCTTTCTTACAAAGAGATTAGGGTAGAAACACTCTAGAAGTAGATGAAATCCTAGAGAGAAGGTGTATGTAGAGAGAGAGGGAGCCGGATCTAGGGTTTGTATAAAAGAAGATGATGAAAAAGTGAAGTGTAACCCATGTTGCCAACTGATATATACAAGGCTCAATCAAGCGAAGGAGTGGTCGCTCGAGCGACCAGACACAAGGAAACCTCGCTCGAGCGCACAATTCGAAGCTTCAGGTCTGCAACCTAGAAGCATGCTTGAGCGAAGAAAATCTCGCTTGAGTGAAGAAATCCAAAACATACAGCTCACTCGCTCGAGCGAAGGAAAAGCTCGCTCAAGCCAAGAAACACAACCTTTAGGTCAAAAAGAGACGCAGACGCACGCTCGAGTGTAAGACTTCTCGCTCGAGCCACCAGACACAAAACTCAACTCTCGCTCGAGTGAAGGAACCCTGGCTTGAGCGAAGGAACTAAAACAAAAAACTCGCTCGAGCGACAAAATCTTCGCTCGAGCGAAGACACCAAAATCTGGGCAACAACCATTTGTTTCAAAACACACCCAACCTGCCCAACGCATCCTAAAACTCATATACAAAGAATTAAAGGACGAAAACAAGATATAAACAATACCAACTCCACGAAACCTAAGTCCGAAATACAACAACAAAAGAAGGGAAAACCGAGATCGCTATAACTCCTGGAGTTGAATCTTCAAATCACTCAACTCGGCTGGGGAAAAACGATACGATGCCATGGAAATCGGTGTGCTGTGCACTAAGTCAATAGAGAACTCGATCTTTCAATGGGGTGGTAAACTAACAAGATCCTCGAAAGGCGTCCGAGTACTCACAAACCACTCACAACTCATCCGGGTCTCATCACACTCACTACTCATACAAATAGCAAGAAGACAACTAAGCTCACTCACCCTCGTGGATCATACACCGTGGTAAGACTGCACTAACCCGATCCCCTAGGAAATGAAAGCAATCCGCCAAGGTACATACAAGAACTCTCGCGATAGCAATCGATAATGACCGGTATAGCGATAACCACCCATACCCAAAATCACATCAAACCCGCATATATCCATCAACACAAAAGAAAAGGAAGCAGATGATCACGACCTCTATATCACAACTCCGACACTTGCTTCAAAATCACCACCCCAATAGGTGATACTACACAAATAGGAGAAGCTAATCGTACAACTCCAATCCCAAAATAGATGCAAAAGGTAAGATATAAAAAAATGGGATGCACCCGTATTAATCAACACATTAGCAACCGAGTTGCAAAACAAAAAGGTACCTCTCACAATAGATGGAGCCGGTATAAGATCTCGCATCAGAACGGCATACACGCGCCTCAGAGGTCTCGATCCACCGCCACCTCTCGAGCATAAGACTACTACGCATCGAGCCAAGAGGTTCTCGATTGGCCCTCGAGGCCCGAACTGACTGAGTTGGTGATAACTCTATGTCTATCTCAACCAGACGCACCAAATGTGCCACTCGATCAAGTGGCAAAACCTCTTTAGGTGCCCCGCCCACATAGATAACAAGTGAGTAGCTAGCCTCTGCCTTGATTCTAGCCTTGAGAACGAGCCGAAGATGATATTGTACGCTGCCCTCCTCCCCTCAGCAGGCAAGCTAGAGACTTGTGGCCCAACTGACCACATTTGTAATAGGTGATGTCTCCCCGACCGCCTCCCGTAACTCCTAACTCTCGATACTAGAAAGGTAGATCTCGAATGTACTCCTGGGACTAAGGGTTAGGACCCCTGCCTCTTACCGCCCCCTGCCATCTTAACTTCTCCTAGAGCCCCTCATCCTCTCTTCTTCTACATGCATAATAGTCTCAAGATGGGCCGCAGCCTCCACAAGGCACCCATACTCCCTAATCATGGACCCGCCACTAAACATGAGTCCGGTCCTCAACTTCTTCTCGAACTCCATACAACAAGGCCTCAATCGCCACTAACTCAGTGCAAACCTAGATAAATTGGTGAATATAGCCTCAAACTCAAACCACTAGTGTGTTCAAATACTTGAGCTGACAAAACTAGTCCCTCAACTTCTCCCTAACAAGGAGGCAAACTACTCTCGAAGGCGCCAACAAAGCCTCCCAAGTTCCTCCAATACTTCAAGACAAACTTCCACCATCGACCAAGGCTTCCTTCAACCGAAGGACGCCAAGGTCACCTTTCAAGCCTCCGCTTTTGATGCCAAGCATCTCAAACATCTTAGTCATCTACTCTAACCACTCATCACCTTCAATGGCTCTTTGGGATCACCTAAAACTCATCCGAATTCGACCGAAGAACTCTCTTCGTAAAAGATGGCCGCCTCACCAAGATGGGCTCGACTTGATTCTCATCTCGAGAATGTCCATTGACTCCTCAATGCTCCTATCATTTCACGCTAGGGCGCCTATGGCTTGTTGCCCTACTAGCTCAACCACGCTGGCTTGACCAACACCCTCCTCGTGTAGGAATCTCATCCCAGATAGGCATCTCCGCCTCCTAGGCCTACCACGCCTACCTCCATGACCTCGCCCCAACATCCTAATAAAGGTAACAAAAGGATTAGCACATTCACAAATGTGTCAAACCATTTCACTCAAGGCCCTAATACGGTGGACAACAAGAATTCATTCCACTTAAGCACATAATCACATAAACACTTACTTAATTTCATTTCTGATAATTTATTTCACTCACTGCTAGAGTTCCAGTAGAAACGACAGGATCAAGTGCCTTCCAATAGGACTCCTAGAAACCCATGGACCCGATCAACATCCTAGAAACTAAATCTCATACCCATATAATCACATAAACATGTTATCACATAAACACATAACACTATACATAAGTCCCTAACAAGCGAGACAAACCCATTGTAGTACTAATCACTTCCCACGCATCTAAAGTATTCAAACTCTAGACGCCTCGATACCAAGTTGCCACGCCTCAAAAAAATTACATAAACCCATAATTCAACATTTTTATAAACATGATAGATAAGTCACATTTTCATTCATCAGAGTTAATATTACAAAAGGGTATTTCATATAAGTTACAAAGGTTTACAAAATAATAAAACGCCCTACAGGCTTACATCTTACCAAGTTGTTACCTGGTTACACAAAAGAAGAGTTCTAACTCTTTTACAAGTAAAGCCCTTGGCTTAGATTTACATTTAAACACAAATATTGACAAAACATCAAAACGACGCCTTTCAAATTTCCAAAACCTCCCAAGCTATACCTTGAGGTGGTATATCACCGACTTGAAAATGGTGTCTCAAGTAGGGTGAGTCAATGCCCAGTAGAGATATGCTAAACATAATATGAGAAATAACTAAAACATTAGCATCCGATAAATGTTACACATATGTAAACCAACATGCATCCTTTCCATAACCAAACAACATTTACAACCCATTTCAATCCATTTCTATTCCTTTTTTCAAATCAATTCTTTAACATGGTACATTATTTATCCGCATAATTCAAATGAGACTACAACTCATAGTATCAACACTTCAATCAAAGAACATCATTCAGATGTATATAAGGTTTCGAGACTTTCACCCTCGTAGAGACACCCCATTTTTGCCGCCCTCAAGACTTGATGTTCTTGTAGGTTCATCCAAAGAACAAGTTTGATTGTTCACGAAAGCGCCTACTTTTCGACTTAAATGCTCCGTGTTTGATCCTTCCGCACTTATTTCCATTCTGTCTCATTTTCGGACCATGCTTTGGTCCCTCTATATTGATGTTCATGATGACCTGCCGGCCATGATCAAGGGGTGCTGACCATGAGATCCTTCCTGCCGGCCATCAATAGGCCATGCCGGCCATCAATGAGGCATTATCGGCCACCACTGATGGCCGGCCGGCCACCATTATTTCAACAGATATATTTAGATATTTTTGAGCCAGCTGTTTGCAGGATAGACTATCTGCTTGCACATAGAGAGATGGATTTGTTTGAAGGCTCCATATATCTCCTATATATAGAGGTCTTCTATATGCATGCAAGGGGTTAGAAAATTTTGGCTGAGCTAAATCTCTCTCTCTCTAGAATCCTCTCTCCTTATTTTAGGCTTGAAAGTGGTCCTTCTCTACAAAGTTGCACTAGCACTCTTAGCCAAACACTCTCATATTGGAGTTGAGGTCTCTTGAGGCTTGGTTTGAGGGCTCAAAGTTGGTTTTAGCTCAAGAAAGTTGTTGTTTTGCTGCTGTCTTCAAGGGTAAGAAGTTATCTCCTTTTAATCTTTGTTTTGCTTCATTGGTTTGGCCAACCTTGCATGTTGTTTTTGGCCTAGTTGTCAACTACAAAAACCTCTATTTTTTAGTGTTGAAAATGATTGTTTGAGGCCCTTTTGGGATTAGGGGTGGTCCTCTCTTTGTGGCTTATTGGCCAAGCTTTGTGCCATGTTTAAAAGCCTTTAAAACAATCTCTTTTTGGCCTTTTAACCATTGAAATCCAGGGGATTTTCAGTGGCAAAAACTTATTTTTTAGGACCAAAATAGAAGGGGGTGATCCCCTCTCCTTGTTTCTCCTTTGCATGTCTTGTTGGCCTACTTGTCGAGCATGTTTTTCATCATCTTTTGACCCGATCTAAGCATGTTTTTGTGACTTTTTAACATTTCTTGGCTGCTTTTGGGCTATCTTGGCCACTTCTTACATGCTTTTTACACTTGTAGTGTAATCTTACTCACTAGCCTTGCATGCTTGATGTTTTAGTCCATAAGTCTAGCGTGTGTTGACTCCACTCCAGCATGTTGATGGCCTTTATTTAGCATGCTCTATCTCTGCTTGGAATAGCTTTGGTCATGCATGAATTGCTTATAGCCATATGTAGACACCCTGTTTTTGACTGATCTTAAGACTCAGACGACATCGACTGAGCGCTCAGTGATGGTGCATGTTGTGCTCGCTCTAAGGTTTCGAGTTTTGAGTTTTGCTTAAGAGCCTTATTCCTGACCTCGGACCCTTTTGTGCTTTTACCTCGATTTGCGAACTGTGTCTTGTTTTCTTCCCAAAGGGAGGAGAGGTCTCAGAGACCATCTCTCAAAGGGCTATAGACTACTTTTCGTGGTCGAGGTCACTTTTCCCCGCTTGGAGACCGGGTCAAGGATTTTTGAGCCGCTGGCAGGCGCCTGCTCGAGACCACTTAACTTTCTCCGTTTGGCACGGTTTTTAGAGAGCCTGAACATTTTGAACCTTCGTTTTAGCTTCTTGAGGAAGCTTGAACCTTTTGAACCTTCGTTTTAGCTTCTTAAGGAAGCTTGAACCGCTTGAATCCTTGTTTTAGCTTCTTGAGGAAGCTTGAACCTTTTGAACTTTTGTTTTAGCTTCTTGAAGAAGCTTGAACCTTTTGCTCTAGCTTCTCCAAGAAGCTTGAACCTTTGCTCTAGCTTCTCCAAGAAGCTTGAACCCTCTTGTAGAGAGGGCCTCCCTCTTCTTTAGAGAGGTTGAAAATTTTGTCTAAGGCACAAGAGATATATCTCTCTATATCTCTATATTTTGGGTTCAAAAGAGTGAGATTCTTGACCCCTTTGCATACCACCTCATAACCACACACCTCCACCATTCATCTAAGGTTCTTGGAGGGTATTTTCAAAGATTAAAGAGCTGGTTTTTGGTCCAAGAACATGCTGGTTTTGCTGAGCTACAAGGGTAACTCCTTTTCCCTCTTTATTTCCCATTTTTGCACAAGATTTTAGCCTATCTTGCATGTTGTTTTGAGCTTAGTGTATAACTGATAAAAGTTCTATTTTTTTTATGCTTTTAATCTTTGCTTAAGATCACTTTTGTATTTGGGTTTGTTACCCCCTCTTAGGCCTTGTTTGGCTTCCTTTTTGTGCCTTTTTTGTGAGCTTCAGACCACCTTGTATTGGCCTTCTCACCACCCAAATCTAGTGGTGGGGATGGTGTTTTGAGGTCCTAATAAGGAGAGGGCCATCCCCTCTCCTTTGTTGTCTTGTTTACTAGCATATTTGGCCTATCAAAGGAGCATATGTTTATATCATTTGGGGACCTATTTCAGGCCCTTTTTGGTGACTTTTGGGACCGCCTAACCTCTTTCCATGGCTGGTTTGGTCCCCTTTGTTTGCCTCTTGCATGTGTAGAGTACTCCTTTTCATAGCTTATCAAAGGAGCATGTCATTCTTGCGTGTATTGACCATGTTTTAGTGGGTTTTTGGTCATATTTTGGCATGCCATGATTCTATTTTTGTCTGGTTTGGTGGCCCCTCACATGCTTCATAGGCTTGTAGTGTAAATCATGCTTACTAGCTCACATTGCATGTTGTTTTGGCCCTCTATTCTAGCACCTTTTGGCCACACTCCAAACATGTTTTGTTCATATCTTGGGCTGCCTTAGCTGCTTTTTAGGCCTCTTGGTCGATTGGTGCTTGCCATGCATGGTTGTAGTGTAATAGCCTTGCTTACCTTTTGAGTTTTGGGGGTCCTTGCACGTGCTGCTTGAGGCATTTTAGTGTTTTGGCATCATTGAATGTGCTATTTTTGAGTTTATAGGTGTGCCATATTCTCATGTTTATCATGCCTTCAATGTGTTTGACAGTTGTGCTTTTATACCCCATTTGTGAGCCATTGCATGAGCTTCATTTTTGTGCACTTCAAGGCATTATCTTAGCCAATTTTGCCACTGCTTTTGGGCCTTCATAGGGACTGCTTGGGGTTGGTTTGGTCATTCGAGCATCGCTTGCATACCTCTTGTGATACCCCTGTTCCGTAGTATGTTAATTGGTCCTTAACTTGCGATGATTATGTGTTTAGCATGATTTTATGTGCCATTTTGTGAATACATGTGGATTTGAAGTTCTATCTGCTCACCGAGGAATATCTGCTTGAATAGTTTGCTTTGGGAATTAAATTGGAGGCCTTATTGGCCACTAACCCGAAATCGATTGCGCCATGGTGATTGGCATAATTTTTAGAACCTATGGTGAAATTTAATTGAAAATTGATTCGGGCCAGATTAAGTTGATTAAATTGTTAAACTAGTGCCCAATTACTTTAGTAATATTATATTGAAGTTAGTGGGACTTTATGGGTGAGGCTTTATACACTTATTTTCCCTCATATACCTTCATTTTGGCTGATCAAACACTAAGGAAGAGAGGAGGCCGGTTGTTAGAGAGAGAGAGGGGAGAAAGTTGTGTAATTTTGGCTTAAGCTTAGAATTTGAAGTCCAACTCAAGAGTTGATCATAAATTGAATTTCTAGGTAAGTGATTGTTTATGAATTTGTGAGTTTGAACTTGTGATTTGGTGAATTAAAGGTTAATTGGTGATCAAGAACAAGAGCTACACTCTAATTGATGAAATTGAAGTTGAAATCCACATGCATGCATAGAATTGTTATAAATTGCCATGGTTTGGTATAATCTAGCATGTGGCATGTCAAATAGGAAAGATTGAGGGTTGGATCATACATGCAAGCATGTTTTTGTTGAATTTCATGTGAATGAATACCAATTGCATCAATTGTGATGAAAATGAGATCAAATTTAGCATGCATGTTTGATTGTTAAAAATATGGAGCTTAAATGAGGTTGAAGGCATGAACCATGAGTGAATTTGAAGTATTGAACCATGATTTTAGAGGATTGGCTTCATATTGCTTACATCCATGTGTTAAATGGTATAATTGCATGTTTTTGGTGCCTTAGTCGAGCTTATGAGCCTTTTGAATGTTGAATTGAACTCCAAGAACAGTTCTGGAATTTCCAGAAAGTTTGATGTCCGCCGAAGGAAACCGCGCCGAGCGTCATTTTTTTGCTCCCATTACTTTTACAGATTGGGTTTCCGCTCGAGCGGGGGAAGCCCACGCTCGAGCGGGGGAGCTATCTAGACAGGCCTTCCGCTCGAGCTTCCTATCACACGCTCGAGCGTATTTTTCATGAAACCAGTACTTTTGCAGGCCTTAAGGGTCCGCCGAGGGAAGTCCACGCCGAACGGGACCCTGCTCAAAAATCTGAAAATACATGCTATGTTCTGTTTTTCCGTCCCCTTTCACTTCTAAGCACTCTTGGGCATGCATTGGGCATTGTGATTGAGTTAAAGAGTTAAGAATGAAGCCTAAAGAGGAATGTGTGAATTAATGAATGGATTGAACTAATTGTGACCCATATGTGTTACATGATATGTAGGGTCAAGCTCCAGGGCAACTACGCAAGCCGATCACTGTGAGTAATATCTTAACAAGATATTTGAAAAATACTGTTGTCCAATTGTCTACTCATATGTAAGTTTTATAGGTTCATTAATTTGAATGATGGACAACGATTGATACGAATAATTGGGCCAAAGGCCAATTGATACGAATGATTGGGCCAAAGGCCGATTGATACGAATGATTGGGCCAAAGGCCAATTGATACGAATGATTGGGCCAAAGGCCGATTGATACGAATAATTGAGCCAAAGGCCGATGGATATGAATGATTGGGCCGAAGGTCGATGGATATGAATGATTGCCATGAATGATTGGGCCGAAGGTCGTTTGCCATACTGTTTCAATGATTACTTATATATTTTCCTCATTTGATATTATTCACTGGACATTCGCTCACGCTCATTCATGTACATGTAGGTGAGCCAAGGGAAGTCCAGAACCAGCCCCGATGAATTTGTGAGAAATAGCTTAAGTTTTGAGGAGTCAGCCCAAAAGTCTCCCGCACGAGACTGTCTTCGCCTTTGACCTTTGTTTATAGTTTTGTTATGTTGGCAAATGCGTTGGACTACTTTTGCATATTAGTCTTGGGTTTGACCGACTTAAATCAGATGATCCCTAATGTACATTTTTGAGTTAGTACACATTTTGATGTGGGTTATTAACATATGTATATATTGGAATGTTATGTTGTGCATTTAAGCACGGCTCTATGGACAAAGTTTTTGAATTGCTTCCGTTTGGCCCCTTTATCTCTGATGAATTTCGATTTATTTGGTTTGAGGCCGTAGGTAATCACACGATTACTGGCCGGTTATGGCCTTAACCCATAGGGGCGGGTTCGGGTCGTGACAGAGTGGTATCAGAGCACGAGTTAATAACTCACACACTTGTCCAAAAGAGCAATAAGCGTCTAGAAAAGATCTAGGATGCATTCATAAGTATAAATTTGACAGCACCAAGTGTATGCATAAATGTTTTGATATGAACGACTATGTGCCATAAGTTATGATTTGCCTGCATCGCAAATTATCTGGATGTATGTACTCTTAGATATATATATATGCACACTTGTAAATCTTTTGCATAAAACATGTTTTCATGGAATATAATGCAAGTTGTCTCAGATGGTGAGAACGAGAGGCGATGAGTTGGAGGAATCCTCTACGCCGTATAGATGTAATGGAAAGATCAACATCGAAATGGTAGAAGCCTTGAGACAAAGAACAGAGTGGCAACAACAAGGCAATGACCACATCCGCCACCTCCACCTCTGGCACCTCCTGTGCTAGATAATCAGAACGATGACCGAATCATAGCCCTCACCAAAGAGTTCAAGAAAATGAAACCACCCCAGCCCATGGCGACTAGATCCTCTCGAAAGTCAAGCTTGGGTCCTCAAGATCGAAAGGTCGCTTGAAGTATTCCCATGTTTAGAGGCACAGAAAGTGCTTCGAGCCACCTTTATGCTAGAGGACGAAGCGAGAAGATGGTGGATGTTGATGCGTGAGAGTTACAAAGATGCTGATTGGGCAAAGTTTTAAGAAATCTTTTATGACAAGTACTTTCCGCAGTGTGTCCGGGATAGGAAAGTGGCGAAATTTATGGAACTGAAACAAGGCAGCATGACCGTCGCTGAGTATGAGGCCAAATTCACCAAATTGGCCAGGTTTGCGCCACACGTGATTGACACAGATTATAAGAAGGCGCGACATTTTGAATGTGGGCTCCGTGGTGATATTCTAGAGAGAGTGAATGTCTTGAAGCTGGAGACTTACATTGGGGTATTAGACCGGGCCATAATATCTGAGGCTAATATAGCCAGACAAACTAAACCAACAACTGATTGGAAGGGTAGCAAAAGGCAGGGCTTCTTCTTGAAGAAGAAGTTTTCAAAGAAGCAAAACACGGGCTCCTCAAATACTTCTAATTCTTCCCGAGACACAACCCCGCCGTGCACCACTTGTGGAAATAGGAATTGTGGGGTTTGCTACCGTGTGACAGGAGCTTGTTTTAATTGTGGTAAGCAAGGGCATATGGCCAGAGACTGTAAGCAGAACCGTGGAAAATTTGCTGCTAGTTCAACAGTCAATCCCAAAACCAGGAAATGTTACGGGACCCACCCCCACTGGAGATACTGTGAGACAGGGGAGAGTTTTTGTGCTTGTCCCTGGCGATACCCGGAATGCCAATGCCGTTGTCTCAGGTACCATTTCAATATGTAATCAGGATGCCTTTGTATTAATTGATTCTGGATCAACACACTCATTTGTGACATATGCATTTGCATCTAGACTAAAAAGACCCCTAGAGTTGTTGCCATATTTGTTGTGTGTGTCTGCTCCATCGGGGGAATCTGTGTTATGTGACTATATATATCGGTTTTACGACATGCATATTGAGGATACTACCTTATATGTAGACTTATTGCCCCTGAATTTTAGACATTTTGATGTGATTTTGGGCATGGATTGGTTGACCAAGTATTGCGCCACCATAGATTGTGTGACAAAAAGGGTTGTGTTTAAACCACCGAAACAAAAAGAAATTGTGTTTGTGGGTAATGGGGTAGTGCCTCCACCTTATTTGATATCTACAATGAAAGCATGTAAATTGATTAGGAAGGGGTGCCAGGGTTATCTGTGCTATGTGTTGACTGATCAATCTATGAATGTTGAATTGAATGATATTCTTATTGTTAGAGAATTCCTGCACGTGTTCCCAAATGAATTACCGTGAGGAGTTGGTAGACAGGGAGATAGAATTTACTATTGAGATTGTGCCAAGCACCCAGCCTATTTCTAAAACTCCCTACAGAATGGCTACTGCTGAAATGAGGGAATTGAAAGAATAGTTGTAGGATCTGCTTGATAAGGGGTTTATCCGACCCAGCACTTCGCCTTGGGGTGCACCAGTGTTGTTTGTGAAGAAGAAGGATGGTACCTTGCGCCTGTGCATCAATTATCGAGAATTGAACAAGGTAACGATAAAGAACAAATACCCCCTACCCCGTATTGATGATTTATTTGACCAGTTGCAGGGATCACAGGTGTTTTCTAAGATTGATTTGAGATCCGGGTATCATCAGCTAAAGGTTAAGGCAGAGGATGTTGAGAAGACCGCATTCAGAACAAGGTATGGTCATTTTGAGTTTCTTGTCATGCCATTTGGAGTGACTAATGCTCTGGCAGCATTTATGAACTTAATGAATAGAATTTTTAAAACCTACCTTAATGAGTTTGTTGTAGTCTTCATCGATGATATTTTGATATACTCGAAAGATAGACTTGAGCATGAACATCACTTGAGAACTGTCTTACAAATACTTCGGGAAATGAAATTATTCGCTAAGTTAAAGAAATGTGAGTTTTGGTTGGATGAAGTTGTTTTCTTAGGGCATGTGATCAACAAGGAAGGAATTTCAGTGGACCCGCAGAAAATAGAGGCAATTGTGAATTGGCCTACACCAACCAATGTAACAGAAGTTCGCAGCTTTATGGGTTTAGCTGGGTACTACAGGAGGTTTGTGAAGGATTTTTCGAAATTAGCTGTGCCTCTTACCCAATTGACACGTAAAGGGCAGCCATTTGAGTGGAACAATAAAGAGAATCACCTTTCATGAATTGAAGACGAGATTGACTATCGCACTAATTTTAACATTACCTTCGTGTATGGAAAATTTCGTGATTTTCAGTGATGCATCTTATAAAGGTTTGGGTTGTGTGTTAATGCAGAATGGAAAGGTTATTGCTTACGCCTCCCGACAGTTGAGACTGCACGAGAAAAACTACCCAACACACGACTTAGAATTGGCCGCAGTTGTTTTTGCATTGAAAATCAAAGCATTATTTGTATGGGGCAAAGTGTGAAGTCTACACAGATCACAAGAGCCTGAAATACTTCTTTACACAGAAAGAGCTGAATATGCGACAGAGGAGATGGCTTGAGCTAATAAAAGACTATGATCTTGAGATTCAGTACCACCCCGGGAAAGCCAATACGGTTGTTGATGCCTTGAGCAGAAAATCAATAGGAAGTGTAGCTTGGTTGCTTACCGAACAGAGAGAAATTTTGCAGGATTTTGAGAAATCAAATCGGCGGTAATGTGCTAACAAGGCATTGATAGCCGCTATCACAAATGAGCCAAAGAATTGTTGCGTAAATCAAACAGTAAATGTAAGGATGAATTCTCAAGAAAGTGATCATGACTTTGAAACAAGTCCGAAAGCGCACTTAGCATTGAAAATGAAGTGTTGAGATTTCGAATGTAATGTGTGTCCTGCATATTCCGTAATCAAGAAGAGGGTCTTAGATGAAGCCCACAACCGCATTTGCTATGCATCCTAACAACAAAATGTATCGAGATTTGAAACAAACTTATTGGTGGCCTAAAATGAAGAAGGAAATTGCGTAATATGTGTCCAAGTGTCTTCAATGTCAACAAGTCAAAGCCAACATCGGTCAAGCGGTTTATTTCAACCCTCCCTATTCCTGAATGGAAGTGGGAGCACATGACTATGGATTTTGTTGTTGGCCTACCTCGGACTTCTCGAGGTATGGATTCGATTTGGGTTGTAGTTGATAGACTGACTAAATCTGCACATTTTTTGCCTGTCAAAACTACATTTAATGCTTATAGATTGGCTGCTATTTACGTGGATGAGATCATTCGTTTACATGGAGTCCCAGATTCATTGTATCGGATAGAGATCCCAAATTTGTGTCTAGATTGTGGAAAAGTTTGCAGAAGCCATGGGGACTAACTAAGGTTCAAGATCGCCTTCCACCCACGCATGTATGGGCAATCGTAACGGACCATACAAACATTGGAGGATATGTTGAGAATGTGTGCCTTAGATTTTCAATGGCCGGGAAGACTATTTGCCGCTATGAATTTGCTTATAACAACAACTTCCACACCAAAGATCGGTGATGGCACCATACGAGGCTTTGTATGGTAGGAGGTGTAGATCACCTATTTGTTAGACAGAGGTCAGGGATAGAGCTTTGCTTGGGCCTGAAATCGAACAAGACACTTCTGAGAAGATCAAGACGATTCGTCAAAGGCTCAAAATGTCAGACCGACAAAAGAACTATGCAGATGTTCGAAGAAGACCTCTTAAGTATGAGGTCAGTGACCATGTGTTTGTTCGTGTGTCTCCAATGAAAGGCCAAATCAGGTTTGGGAAGAAGGGCAAGTTGTCGCCCCGTTACATTGGGCCGTTTCAGATTTTGGAAAGGCTGGGTCCAGTTGCTTATAGAGTTGCCTTACCACCGGGATTTGAACAAATCCATAACGTCTTTCATGTGTCGATGTTGAGGGGTTACCTCCGAGACCAGTTTCATGTGATTGATTATCACCGGGTAGCTATTAATGAGAATATAGAATACGCTGAATGGCCGGAACGAATTGTTGATCGGCAGGTGAAGCAATTGAGAAGCAAGTCCATCCCAATGGTGAAAGTTGAATGGAAGGAACATTATGGGACGGATGCTACATGGGAAAAAGAGGAAGATATGCGATTACGCTATCCACATTTGTTTCCCGACGAAGGTAAATTAAGTTTGGAGGACCAAACTTCTTAAAGGGGGGAAGACTGTGATACCCCTGTTCCGTAGTATGTTAATTGGTCCTTAACTTGCGTATGATTATGTGTTTAGCATGATTTTATGTGCCATTTTGTGAATACATGTGGATTTGAAGTTCTATCTGCTCACCGAGGAATATCTGCTTGAATAGTTTGCTTTGGGAATTAAATTGGAGGCCTTATTGGCCACTTTAACCCAAAATCGATTGCGCCATGGTGATTGGCATAATTTTTAGAACCTATGGTGAAATTTAATTGAAAATTGATTCGGGCCAGATTAAGTTGATTAAATTGTTAAACTAGTGCCCAATTACTTTAGTAATATTATATTGAAGTTAGTGGGACTTTATGGGTGAGGCTTTATACACTTATTTTCCCTCATATACCTTCATTTTGGCTGATCAAACTCTAAGGAAGAGAGGAGGCCGGTTGTTAGAGAGAGAGGGGGGGAGAAAGTTGTGTAATTTTGGCTTAAGCTTGTGAATTTGAAGTCCAACTCAAGAGTTGATCATAAATTGAATTTCTAGGTAAGTGATTGTTTATGAATTTGTGAGTTTGAACTTGTGATTTGGTGAATTAAAGGTTAATTGGTGATCAAGAACAAGAGCTACACTCTAATTGATGAAATTGAAGTTGAAATGCACATGCATGCATAGAATTGTTATAAATTGCCATGGTTTGGTATAATCTAGCATGTGGCATGTCAAATAGGAAAGATTGAGGGTTGGATCATACATGCAAGCATGTTTTTGTTGAATTTCATGTGAATGAATACCAATTGCATCAATTGTGATGAAAATGAGATCAAATTTAGCATGCATGTTTGATTGTTAAAAATATGGAGCTTAAATGAGGTTGAAGGCATGAACCATGAGTGAATTTGAAGTATTGAACCATGATTTTAGAGGATTGGCTTCATATTGCTTACATCCATGTGTTAAATGGTATAATTGCATGTTTTTGGTGCCTTAGTCGAGCTTATGAGCCTTTTGAATGTTGAATTGAACTCCGAGAACAGTTCTGGAATTTCCAGAAAGTTTTATGTCTGCTCGAGCGGGGAAACCGCCGCTCGAGCGTGAATTTTGTGCTCCCAGTACTTTTGCAAATTTGGTTTCCGCTCGAGCGGGGGAAGCTCACGCTCGAGCGGGGGAGCTATCTAGACAGGCCTTCCGCTCGAGCTTCCTATCACACGCTCGAGCGTATTTTTCATGAAACCAAGATTTTTGCAGTTTTAAGGGTCCGCTGAAGGAAGTCCACGCCGAAAGGGACCCTGCTGAAAATCTGAAAATACATGCTATGTTCTGTTTTTCTGTTCCCTTTCACTTCTAAGCACTCTTGGGCATGCATTGGGCATTGTGATTGAGTTAAAGAGTTAAGAATGAAGCCTAAAGAGGAATGTGTGAATTAATGAATGGATTGAACTAATTGTGACCCATATGTGTTACATGATATGTAGGGTCAAGCTCCAGGGCAACTACGCAAGCCAATCACTGTGAGTAATATCTTAACAAGATATTTGAAAAATACTGTTGTCTAATTGTCTACTCATATGTAAGTTTTATAGGTTCATTAATTTGAATGATGGACAACGATTGATACGAACAATTGGTCCAAAGGCCGATTGATACGAATGATTGGGCCAAAGGCCGATTGATACGAATGATTGGGCCAAAGGCCGATGGATACGAATGATTGGGCCAAAGGCCGATTGATATGAATGATTGGGCCAAAGGCCGATTGATACGAATAATTGGGCCAAAGGCCGATGGATATGATTGATTGGGCCGAAGGCCGATAGATATGAATGATTGACATGAATGATTGGGCCGAAGGCCGTTTGCCGTACTGTTTCAATGATTACTTATATATTTCCCTCATTTGATATTATTCACTGGGCATTCGCTCACGCTCATTCATGTACATGTAGGTGAGCCAAGGGACGCCCGTAACCATTTCGGCGAATTTGCGAGAACCAACTTAAGTTTTGAGGAGTCAGCCCAAAAGTCTCCCGCACGAGACTGTCTTCGCCTTTGACCTTTGTTTATAGTTTTGTTATGTTGGCGAATGTGTTGGACTACTTTTGCATATAAGTCTTGGGTTTGACTGACTTAAATCAGATGATCCCTAATGTACATTTTTGAGTTAGTACACATTTTGATGTGGGTTATTAACATATATATATTGGAATGTTATGGTGTGCATTTAAGCACCTCTATGGACAAAGTTTTTGAATTGCTTCCGCTTGGCCCCTTTATCTCGATGAATTTTGATTTATTTGGTTTGAGGTCAGAGGTAATCACACGACATCGGCCGTTATGGCCTTAATCCATAGGGGCGGTTCGGTCATGACACCTCTAGTGTAATGTGCTTCACTAGTTTCGTATTTGAGCCTTCCTACATGCATTGTGTGAGTCGCTTGCATGATCCTAACCATTTAGTATGTAATTTCAGAGCTGTAATATATGTCATTATATTCCATACTTCATCTTTTCAATGCACTAGGAGAGTTGCATCTTGTGCTATGAGTTAGAGCCCTTGCACCTTGCATGTTTGCATGTGTTTTGTTGCCTCATCTCCATTATGTTTGGCCACTGATTTTGGCATGCTTGAGAGCTACCCATGTTAGTGTAAGTCCATTTCACCATGTTGTTGCATGCTTGTTTCATTTTGCATGTTGTTGCATGCTATACATGTTCACATGTTTAGGTTGTATGCCTATTGCCTATTGCCTATTGCATGCTTGTGTTGCTTTGTTAAGTTCATCATGCATATATTACATTGGTCTAAGTATACTTGTCTTTGCATATTGTTATATGCTAGTTACCTTGTATAGCATTGTTGCTTGCATGCTCATGTTGCATTAGTTTGCTTGCATTCTTAAGTTGCATAGCATTGTGTGCGCATCCCTTGCCTCTTGAATCAATCATGATAGAGGTTGGGGCCCTTATGTGTTTTTTGTGCATTTCATTTGATATCAAATTACATACTTGGCACCTTTGGCCATCATGGATTGAAATGCGTGATTGGTGGCCCGAGGGTCGAGAACCAAACCCCCTTAAGTTCATAGCATGATAGGGAGGGTGGTCGTGCATACATTGTCTTGTAAATTCCTTGCCATGCACTGTTTGTCCTCTGCTGCAGCAAAAACAAAGTTCTGCAGGAACAGATGGCCGGTCGGCCCTCTTCAATGCCGGCCGGCTACCAAAGTCCAGCCAATGGCCCCACTTTTGGTCGGTGACCACTTCCTAATGGCCAGTGGTCCTATTTTTTGGCCGGTGACATCCCGCAATGCTCAGGGAGTAATTCGTATATCTCAAGGATTTTCATAGTTCTCGAGGTGCGAACAAAGGCAAATAGAGGCAACGGTGGCATGGCAACGGGTTTCCGAAAGTGAGGCTAATCGAGCATGCATGCATTTGACCCTCTTCCCGAGGCGCATTTTATCGCTTTTAATAGCTTAATTAGTTTGTTAATTAATTAAGGTTTTGTAATATTTAATTAGCTAGTGTAGTTAATTATTTATTTGGTTTGTATTATTCTTTTGGCCCCTCCGAGAGAGGGCAATTTTGTAATAAGTGTGCATGCGGTGATGCATGTCTTCCAACCCCACGCCTTTTCTCCTTTTACTTACTCGCTTTCAATGGTTAGTCTTAGGGCACGCTTCAATTAGCATACTTATGATAGCATGTTTGCATACATTCATTCAGACAGCATGCACCTGCCTCCAAGATCATACTAATTGCATAGTATTTCAATTCCAACTTGAATACGTATCGAGTTGTCGATTTCACATGCCATTCTTAGGTAGCCGAGCCTATCGTAGTTGCATTTTGCATGTGTTGCATTAGCCATCTTAACATGAACTAGGATCATGCATTGATTACTAACTAGTTTTTGTTTTGGCTCAGAGTACTCGATGAGTATTTATGCTTTAGCATTCTTGCATGTGTGTGAGTGATCGCCATGATAGCATGCTTGCCATAGGGCTAATCGCTATGTGATATACCCACCAATGCCCGTGGGTGAAGGTTGGATTATTTGAATTGGGACAATTCATTGATTACAAGTTTTAAGCCCACTTGAGAGTGGCAAATCACCATGTTTTCTAAGCCCACTTGAGGGTGGCAAAATCCGTATTTTAGCCTACTTATGAAAGTAGCAAACCGCTTTTCAAAACGAATATGCAATGCTTTGTTTCAACTTAGGTAATCCAAATTTATACTTGTATGTCAGATGCATCACATAGTAATTCTAGGTTAATAACCTAAATAAGAGCACATGTGTTTTCAAAACTCGATATCATTCTTAGTAGTGGCCGATCTTTGATCGGCGAGCATGGGTGCTCATGAAATGACCTTCCCAATCGCATCTAAGTTCCCGAGCCGAGGCAACTTTGGTGATGACAGACACGCGGCCTTAGGCACGAGTCGTGGTTTCCTAAATTTCCAAAAACAAAATATTTAGGTGGCGACTCAGATTCCGCAAAGCAGTCCATGTTTGGCACTTCTTTCTAAAATATGCTTTTCAAAACGATTTGCGATTTGGACTCTTTGGTGATTTATCGATCTTGCATTGCACTTTATGATTAGATTCGTAACCGTGACATTTGAGTCCTAATCGTAGTAAGCCCCAATGGGTTAACGGATTTCTCCCAGACGCTCGTGGACGCCTACACCATAGTGTAAATGCTCTTGACTAGCTTTTGAGTTTTAAGGCCATTAGCATGCTATACTTGTGTTGATTACATGTTATGGCATCATTTTGTATGTAATTTCAGAGCATATGTCGTTGCCATACTCTTACATATTTCACTCTTTAAGTGCTTTTGAGTGTTGAGCCTTATGCCTTGTTTGTGAGTCAATGTATGAACATGGTTTTTCTTGCTTTTCATGTCATTATTTCAAATTTCATTTTGGCCACGCTTTTGGCATGCTTGGGGTCCTTTAGGGCTGGTTTAGTCCTTTGAGCATTGTATTGCATGATGCTAGTGTTGTGCCCTTCACTAGTTTTTGATGCTTGAGTCTCTTAGCATGTTGTTTGCATAGCATGTTGTTTGCATTGCATCGTGTTCAACCGACGTTATGTTGATTAAAGGTGGATTGGCCCACTTCATACTCAAAGTGATGAGAGTGAGCCAATCCCTTTGTCTCCATTGCCTTTGATCTTCCATGACAAGGTGATGGTCCTAGAGTCTTGTTTGTCTTGCATTTATTGAATTTGGTGCAAGTTGGATCTTTGGCCATCATGCATTGCATGCTTGATTGATGGTTTTGGATCCAATAATGCCTCTCCCTTGATGTTTTGAAATGATAAGGAGTGGCACAGTACATACATGCCCTAGGGAGACCCTCCATTTCCTCTATTTTGTGCTCTGTTGCAATTTGGTGTCACAGCACACCAATGGTCAACAGTGCCACACTGATGGCCAGTACCCTTGCATTGTTGGCCGGCATAGGCCCACTCTTGGCCAGCAGATGGCCGGCAGAAACTCTTCATGGCTGGCAGGCCACTGGTGCACTCCCCAGCAGTGGTTTGGTAAGTTTCAGCAGCAAGTTCTTGAGGACACCCTACAAACAGAGCCTCTAAAGAGCAACCGGAGAGCTTTTCGAGACGGGAACCGAGGCATGCATATTCAACTTCTTCAAACAGAGCTGAGGCAGTGTAGTTTGAAGTTTGATGCTTTACTTGTTAATTAGCACTTGAATTTGTAATTTGATTAATTTGTTAATTAGTTAATTGTTGTAATAATTAGTAAGTAGTTTACTAGTTAATCGTTTGTTTTGTAATAATTAGTCTAATTAGTTTAATTAGATTAGTTAATTAGCTTAGCTTAAAATAGCTTAGCTTTCATTCGGACCCTCCGTCAAGAGGGCAAATGTTGTAATAAGCGGCTGTGTGTGCATGCCTTCCAACCCCACTTCTTTCTTCCTTTTACTTATCGCCTTTTGATGGTTAGTTTTAGGGCATATTTCGATTAGCATACCTTATGCTTTGCATGTTTGCATCCATTCATTTGTCTTGCATGCACCGCTCGACGATCATTCAAACTACATTGTATTTCAATACTTACTTGAATACGATATCAATCGCTGTATTCATATGCCATTTTAGATAGCCGAGCCTATTTAGTTGCATTTTTGCATGTGTTGCATTAGGCATTGTTAACATAGTTAGGATCATGCATGATTTCTAACTAGCTTCGCTTTTGGCTCTAATACACCGTGAGTATTTATGCTTTAGCATCCTTGCATGTGTGTAAGTGTTTAGCATGCTTTAACCTAGATATTGAGTTTTTGTATAAATGGTTTTGAGTTTTGGAAACTAGGGTTTCAAACGAATATTTTTGAAAAGAGGGTTTTGATAATTTTGAGCCATAAACATGTATTTGGGTTTCAAAATGGGTTTGTTGATGTAGTTGGTAATATTGGGCTCTTGGAGTCAATCGTCAGAATAAGGAGAAATATCCCATGCTTGGCTATATCAGGCCATTAGTGTAATAAATGACGTTGTTGAGAAAATATGGAATTGATTTGGAAATAATGAAATTGGTTCATTATATGGTAGAATAGTGGAGTTGGATTTATTAACCGCCACTTTTGAAAACATTGATATTTTATCTGCTGGAGCTTTTATTATCTGCTTAGAAATAATTGCTTGGGCTATCAAGGAGGGTAGTTTTGATTGTTGTAGACAATGCATGATGATTAGGCAAACTAAAACTAATCAATTGGATATGTCATAGAGTATGACGGCTGATAGAATACATTAAGGTTATGTATTGATTGATTGTGTATATGACCTATATGTATATACAGTGTGTGTGTGGAATGAGATAGGGGATGTACACCACGCTTTAGGGGAAGATAGGGAATGGACCTCTAAACCGGATGTTGATTAGGAGCAGATAGATGGACTCCATCGACACAAATTCATATGCTTGTCGGCCATCGTGTTGATATAGCTCATATGCTTATCTTTGGAAGTGTTGATATAGCTAATATGCTTATCTGCTGAGATGTTGATACAACTAGTATGTTTATCTATTGTAAAATGGGAAACGCTAATATGAGTCCTTGTCTCATATAAGCAATGGCCGTGTTCGAGCCGCTGATGTAAATTGTAAAATTGATAAGAAATGGGAAATGAAATGGATCATGGACATAGTGGTCATGTAATGGAAATGAGTTATGAATTGATTTATGGGAATTAAACATTTATCAATTGCTAATGTCTTAGTTATTGCTCATACTGTGTTTAGCATATCTCTACTGGGCGTTGGCTCACCCTATATGTGACATCATTTTCAGTATGTAGCATGCCACCTCCGAGGACATAGCTTGATGATGATGAGAGTTGAAGACTCTTTTGATTATTTTGTTTGTATTACATGTACACCTAGCCAAGGGCTTATTTTGTATAGAGTTAGTACTCTTCTTTTGTGTAACCAAGTGTTAACTTGGAAAGTCAGAAGCCTATAGGGCAATTGCTTTTGTTGTTAACATGTAACATTGTTATAAGAACTACTCGATGAATGGAAAGGCGCTGATTTCTTTATACCAACGCATGTCTAAAATGATGGATTTATGTATTATTTGAGGGCGTTACATAATATATAAGATATAGATAGATATTTACATCTTTCATGAAAAATATTATCTATTTTTTTGGGAAAGAGAGAAGGAAAGCAAGTTTTAATATTTTTTTTGGGAAATCGAAGAGAGAGATTAAGATGAAGAGATTATGAAATATTTTTATTATTAATTAAATTAAAAAATCAATAATTTTAGAAAATTGATTAATTTGTCCCATTAAGTGATTTAAAATTTTGATAGATATACATCAAAAAAATAGATAATTATATTACTAAATCATAATTCAAATTTAGATGTTATTATATCTTTTTTAGATCCATGGCTAAATTCTTATCTTCTATATTTTTGTGTGTAACCATAGTATATGGGAGAAATTGAAAAGGGTGTCATAAAGAATTATGAGAGAAGTCAAAAAGGTTTGTGGGTAGAGAGAAGTCAATAAATGTTGAGATTTTTTTTTTTAAAATCAAAAAATTAGAAAATTAGGATTAGGATATTGGAGCTCCCACAAAACTTGTAAGTTAGAAATCTCATTTTCCTTGTATAATACTAGTGATAACTCGTGCTATGCACGACATGTATAGCGATCCCTAGATTCCCTTGTCAGATTTGTTGTATCCCACTTAGGTTCCGTGGAGGTGGTTGTTGTGTATATCTTGTTTACATCCTTTACACTTTGCATTTGAGTCTTGGGTTGTGTTGGGAAGGTTTGAGACAAAGTTGGTTAAACTTAGCAAACCAAGACTAGATGCCTGTGTTTGGCCTGTCCGCCGAGCGAGATTTTGGCGCCGAGCGGGCCTTTGTTGTAGCTTGTCCACCGAAAGCAGGGTTTTGACGCCGAGTAGGATAATCACCTTCCAAAGATCTCCTCCGCAGGTTGGACGCCGAGCGGTGGTTTGACGCCGCGGAGTTTGTGTGTTACGCCGAGCGGGAGTTTAACGCCGAGCGGGACCTGGTTCGCAAAGTACTGAGGTGATTCACCGCCGAGCGGCGGATGGGACGCCTGCTGGGGTTCAGGAGTGACGCCGAGCGGGGTTTCACGCCGAGCGGGCGATCGGGTTTAAGACTGTGTTTTGACTTTTTAAAATCACTTTTTCACATCTCTTCTCTCTCTTACTTTTCCAAAACTCCATTGTTGAGCACCTCACTCTAAAACCTAACTTCTCTTAGGATTGATCTAGCTAGAGTGATTTCTCACCTTGGCCTTTACAAAAAGGTTGTTGATCGTCGAGGGCTATCTTTTGATCCGGGAAACTTGTGATTTGGAGCATTTTCGCTTTCATCATCTTCTCCTTTGGGTGTCATCTTTTGAGGTAGGGATTCCTACTCACTACTATGGGTTTTGACATAGATTTTTTGGGCATTTCGTTAAATGGCTTGATTTTGAGATCTAGGGTTTTGAAGTGTGTAAAAGAGGGTTGCTTATTTTGATTCTAAAATGTATATTTTGGGTTTCAAAATAGTGGTATTGTTATTGGTTGATGAAATATAGACCATTGGGTCAATATTGAAAAATGGGGAGGAATGCCCTAATTTATATATATATATATATATATATTAATTGGTATAATTAATTTGGAAAAGTTATGGATTTATGGAATTGAGTTGTAAATAACGAAATTGGCTCATTATATCGTGAAATGGTGGAGTTGGATTTGTTAATCACTCACTTTTGAAAACATTGATATTTTATCTGTTGGAGTTTTATTTATCTGTTTAGAAATAATTGCTTAGGCTACCGGTGGAGGGTAGTTTTGATTGTTGTAGACAATGCATAATGATTAGGCAAACTAAAACTAATCATTGGACGCGCCATAGAGTATGACGTGAATAAAATACATTAACGTTATGTATTGATTGATTGTGTATATGACCTATGTGTATATACGCTGTGTGCGCGAGGAGATAGGGATGTACTCCATGGTTTAGGAGAAGATATGGGATGGACCTCTAAACCGGATGTTGTTTGGAAGGAGATAGGGGATGGACTCCACTGATACAGCTCATATGCTTGTAAGTTAAAGTATTGATATAGCTCATATGCTTATCTATGGAAGTGTTGATATAGCTCATATGCTTATCTGTTGAATTGATGATGTAGCTTCTATGCTTATCTAAAGTGAAATGGAAAACGTCTCATGTGAATTATTATTTCATTTGGAGTATGTGGCCAGGTTCTGAGCCACGGTTATGAATTGGAAATGGAAATGAAATGGAAATGAAATGAAATGAAACATAGACATAGTGGTCATGTAATGGAAATGAGTCATGAATTGATTTGTGGAAATTAAACATTTATCAATTACCAATGTCTTAGTTATTGCTCACACTGTGTTTAGCATATCTCTCATCGGGCGCTATTCACCCTATATAGGACATTATTTTCGTGCACGTAGCATGCCACCTCTAAAAACATAGCTTGATGATGATGAGAGTTGAAGACTCTTTTTGGTTTATTTTGTTTGTATTACGTATATCAAGCCAATGGCTTATTTTGTATAGAGTTAGTACTCTTCTTTGTATAACCAAGTGTTGACTTGAAAGTCGTAGCCCATAGGGCATTTGCTTTTGTTGTTAACATGTAATACTATTGTAAGAACTATTCTGATAAATATAAATGATTGATTTCTTTTATATCAATGCATGTCTAATGTGATGTGTTATTGGTAATTTTTTTTTTTGTGGGCGTGACAGCATGTAAAAAATTAATAATATATTTTTATACAAAATAATATAAATAGTTAAATTTTTGTATGCAAACTATGAAAACAAATAAGATTAAAATTTACAATTTAAGTCCCACAATTGTATCACAATATATTTATTATTTTTTAATTTGTCACAAATTTAATCATGTAATTTTCAACCCCTTGTTAAAATTACAAATTTAGGTGAGCTCAACCCAAGAAACTTGAGTCGAGCTTAAATTTTTTTAAAGATTGAACAATACAGTTTTTGATTAAGTGAGGACCTATGTAAAAATTTAAAAATTTAAATTAAATTTGAGTGAACTTGGGTAGAAACACTAAATAACCTAAAAAACCAAAACGAAATTATACATATAAATATATAAATTATTTGCTAATTTATTTTTTAAATAATAAATAAAATTAATTAAAAATTTAATATTAATGAACAAAAGAAAAAACAATATACTTGAGATTTCCAGTAAAAAAAATTTTGAAAATATTTAAAAATACGCCTTTTAGAAATGGATCATCGAATATAGGATTGTTTGGGAAGTGTCATATTAACTACTTATTTTTTATCTTTTTATCTTTTTTTGGGTCACATTACATCTCTACTTTTCTATACATTTTTTCATAAAAAGTAAAAAAAATATACTTAATTATCTTTTTTAGGTCACATCACATCTTTACTTTTCTGTACATATTTTCATAAAAAGTAAAAAAATGTATATTTATTTAGCACTTTCCAAACTACCATTCAGTTGATATTAAAAAAATTTACTTTTTATAATGGCATAAATAATTTAGATATGATTTTTTAGAAATTCTTTTTAATTTAAAAATTACAATAAAATATTAAATATAATAAAAATGAATTTCTTACAATTGAATAAAAAAAAGGTAAGAAGAAAATTTAATAAGGTATTTTCATTCAATTTGAAAATAATTTTAGATGAACAATAAATTATCACTTATAAACCTCTTTTTTTAAAATAAAAAAATTAACGTTGCTTTCTAATTTATTTTAGCAAAAGTTTTGAGCCAAAGATATCTTTTTTCTTTATTTTAATATCTTTAATTAACAATTGAGATTAAAAAAAAAAAAATCTAACAAAATTCACTATGTTTGGTAAGTACTAAAAAAGTTATGTTTTATTCTTTTGTCAAAAAAAAATTATATTAAAAAAATATTATTGTTCAAGTCCTTATAGTTTAGAAGGAGATTAATTTTTTTTTATAAAATTTAAAACAAAAAAGAAAAAAAATTTAATAGCGATTAATAATTTGAACACATGTATTGTGACGATCGGATCTTTTCCTTTCCTTCTTCGCTTGCTTTCCTTTATCTTCGCTTCCTAGTTCTTATTTCATTCGGTGTTGAAATTTGGTTGTTCTAGAGGATGCGCAGGTGAGTCCGGATTGTTCGGGAGTGAAGCGGGAAACTTGGGCTGCTGGGCTAGGGCCGCACATGTGGGGCCCTAGGTCGCACGTGGGAAGTTGGGCCGCACGAGCGATGAGAGTGGCCGCACGAGCAATGAAGGTTGAGGCACAGGACTTTGCATTCTAAAATCGACACACGAGTGAGGGAAGTGGGCTGCTCGAGCGGTGGGGTAGGCCGCATGAGTGGTGGAGGTCACAGACGCAGGGGATGAGGGCCGCATTACGCGCCAACTAGGCAGTTCAAAACTTTGTTTTTTATATCTTTTTGGTCCGAATGTCTCACTCATTTTACACATTTCTCTCTCACTCTAAACCCTATTTTTCTCCCCCTTCTCTCTAGAAAACTTCCTCACACACTAAGACTCTTTGATTTTGCAAATTTTTGGGTCAAGATCATCATAATCTCCCTTTAAATCTTGAAGATCTAAAGCTAGGGCTTCACTTGGTAGTGAAGGTTGAAGAATCCTCCATTGAAGCTAGGGTTTCATTTTGTCCGGCATCAAGACCTTGAGGTAGGGACATTCTTGAGTTATATATACAAGTTTTGCTATTTTGTTGATGATTTAAGAGTTTCCTTCTAGTTTTGATGATTTCAACCTTGTGAT
>CM045766.1:51504992-51714236 GCA_025200525.1 Camellia lanceoleosa
CAAAACTAGAAGGAAACTCTTAAATCATCAACAAAATAGCAAAACATGTATATATAAACTCAAGAATGTCCCCACACTCAAGATCTTGATGATGAACGAAATGAAACCCTAAAGCTTCAATGGAAGATTCTTCAGCCTTCACTACACCAGAGGGCTAGCTGAATCTTCAGATTTAGAGAGGAAGAATGATGATGATCTTGACCCAAAAATTTGCAAAATCAAGGAGTCTTAGTGTGTGACGAAGTTTTCTAGAGAAAATAGGGTTTAGAGTGAAGAGAGAGAAATGTGTGTAAAATGAGTGAGACATTCGGACCAAAAGATATAAAAACAAAAGTTGTTGTTGCCTAGTTGGCGCGTAATAGCGCCCTCCCATCCTGCTGCTGTGCGTGGCGGCCACTCCACCACTGGGTGCGGCCCCTACCCACGGCTCTGAGCAGCCCACTTCTCCTCACTCGTGTGTCGATTTAGAATGCAGAAGTCATGTGCCTCAACCTTCATTGCTAAAATGCGGCCACTCTAGAGTCAGCTGCCGATGTGACCCCAACTACCATCGACGTGCGACCTAGGAGGACCATTTACATGTGCGGCCCCCTAGCCAGTGACAAGTTTCCCTTCACTCCCAATCCGGACTCACTAGCGCATCCTCCTAGAACAACCAAATTTCAACACAGATAGAGGGAAATAAGAACTAAGGAAAGCAAAGATAAAGGAAAGCCGAAGAGGAAAGGAAAAGATCCGATCGTCTATGTACATGTGTTCAAATTATTAATAAACTATGTAAATTTTTTTCTTTTTGTTGTTTTAAATTTATAAAAAAAATTAATCTCCTTCTAAACTATAAGGACTTGAACAATAATATTTTTAATATAATTTTTTTTTGACAAAAGAATAAAACACCTTATAACTTTTTAGTGCCTTACCAAACATAGTGAATTTTGTTAGATTTTTTTTAATCTCAATTGTTAATTAAAGATAATGGAAATAAAAGAAAAAAAGGTATATCTTTGGAACTCCAAAACTTTTGCTAAAATAAATTAGAAAGCAACGTTAATTTTATTTTAAAAAAAGAGGTTTATAAAGTGATAATTTATTGTTCATCTAAAATTATTTTTCAAATTGAATGAAATACCATCAGTAAATTTTCTTCTTACCTTTTTTATTCAATTGTAAGAAATTCATTTTATTATATTTAATATTTTATTGTAATTTTTTAAAATTAAAAAGAATTTCATAAAAAATCATATCTAAATTATTTATGCTGCATTATAAAAAGTAAATTTTTTAATATCAAACTAGATGTGGTAGTTTGGAAGAGATACTAAATAAATATACATTTTTTACTTTTATGAAATATATGTCTGAAAAGTAAATGATGTGATGTGACCTAAAGATAATTAAGTATACTTTTTACTTTTTATGAAAAAATGTATAGAAAAGTACAGAGATATGTAATGTGACCCAAAAAGATAAAAGATAAAAATAAGTAGTTAATATGACACTTCCCAAACAATCCTATATTCGATGATCCATTTCTAAAAAGGTATTTTAAATATTTTCAAAATTTTTTTTTTGAAATCTCAAGTATATTGTTTTTCTTTTGTTCATTAATATTAAATTTTTAATTAATTTTATTTATTATTTAAAAATAAATTAGCAAATAATTTATATATCTTATATATAATTTCGTTTTTGGTTTTTTAGGTTATTTAGTGTTTCTACCCAAGTTCACTCAAATTTAATTTGAATTTTAAATTTTACATAGGTCCTCACTTAATCAAAAATGATGTTCAATCTTTAAAAAATTTAAGCTCGACTCAAGTTTCTTGGGTTGAGCTCACCTAAATTTGTAATTTTAACAAGGGGTTGAAAATTACATGATTAAATTTGTGACAAATTAAAAAATAATAAATATATTGTGATACAATTGTGGGACTTAAATTGTAAATTTTAATCTTATTTGTTTTCATAGTTTGCATACAAAAATTTAACTATTTATATTATTTTGTATAAAAATATATTATTAATTTTTTACATGCTGTCACGCCATCAAAAAAAAAAAAAAAAAAAAAAAAAAAAAAAAAAAAAAACCATCACATTAGACATGCATTGATATAAAAGAAACCAACCATTTATATTTATCAGAATAGTTCTTACAATAGTATTACATGTTAACAACAAAAGCAAATGCCCTATGGGCTTACAGCTTTCCAAGTCAACACTTGGTTATACAAAAGAAGAGTACTAACTCTATACAAAATAAGCCATTGGCTTGATATACACGTAATACAAACAAAATAAACCAAAAAGAGTCTTCAACTCTCATCATCATCCAAGCTATGTTTTTAGAGGTGGTATGCTACACTGACGAAAATAATGTCCATATAGGGTGAGTAGCGCCCGGAGAGATATCACTAAACACATGTATAAGCAATAACTAAGACATTGGAATTGATAAATGTTTAATTTCCATAAATCAATTCATGACTCATTTCCATTACATCCACTGTCTATGTTTCATTTCATTTCATTTCCATTTCATTTCCATTTCAATTCATAATTGTGGCTCGAACACAGCCACATACTCCAAATGAAATAATAATTCACATGAGACATTTTCCATTTCACTTTAGATAAGCATAGAAGCTTCATCATCAATTCAGCAGATAAGCATATGAGCTATATCAACACTTCCATAGATAAGCATATGAGCTATATCAACACTTTAACTGACAAGCATATGGGTTGGATAAGTGGAGTCCATCCACTATCTCCTCCCAAACAAAATCCGGTTTGAGGTCCATCTCTATCTTCCTAAACCATGGGTACATCTCTATCTCCTCACGCACACCGTATATACACATGGGTCATATACACAATCAATCCAATACATAACGTTAATGTATTCTATTCACGTCATGTACTCTATGGCGTCCAGCCTGATTAGTTTTAGTTTGCCTAATCATTATGCATTGTCTACAACAATCAAAACTACCCTCCACTTGGTAGGCCAAGCAATTATTTCTAAGCAGGATAAATAAAACTCCAACGGATAAAATATCAATGTTTTTCAAAAGTGAGTGATTAACAAATCAACTCCACCATTTCACCATATAATGAGCCAATTTCGTTATTTACAACTCAATTCCATAAATCCACCTTTTCCAAATTAATTATACCAATTAATATATATATAAATTAGGGCATTCCTCCCATTTTTCAATATACGACCCAATGGTCTATATTTCATCAACCAATAACAATACCACTATTTTGAAAACCAAAATATACATTTTAGAATCAAAATAACCAACCCTCTTTTACACACTTCAAAACCCTAAATCTCAAAATCAAGCCATTTAACGAAATGCTTAAAAATCTATGTCAAAACCCATAGTAGTGGTAGGAATCTATCAAAAGATGACACCAAAGGAGAAGATGATGGCAAAATGCTTCCAAATCACAAGTTTCCCAGATCAAAGATAGCCCTCGACGATCAACAACCTTTTTGTAAAGGCCAAAGGTGAGAAATCACTCTAGCTAGATCAATCCTAAGAAAGTTAGGTTTTAGAGTGAGGTTCTCAACAATGGAGTTTGGAAAAGTAAGAGAGAGAAGATGTGAAAAAGTGATTTTAAAAGTCAAAACACGGAGTCTTAAACCCGATCGCCTGCTCGGCGTGAAACCCCCACTCGGCGTCACTCCTGAACCCGCTTGAGCGTCCCATCGCCCGCTCGGCGGTGAATCTGCACTCAACACTTTTTGCGAGAACGGTCCCTTTCGAGCGTTAAACTCCCCGCTCGAGCGTAACACACAAACTCCCTTCGGCGTCCAAACCACCTCGGCGTCCAGCCTGCGCGGAGAATTTGGAAGGGTGATTGTATCCTACTTTCGGCGTCAAAACCCTTTCGGCGGACAAGCTACAACAAGGAAGGCCCCAATCGGCGCCAAAATCTCACGCTCGGCAGAAAGGCAAAACACAGGCATCTATTCTTGGTTTTGCTAAGTTTAACCAACTTGTCTCAAACCTTTAACACAACCCAAGACTCAAATGCAAAGGTAAAGGATGTAAACAAGATATACACAACAACCACCTCCACGGAACCTAATGGGATACAACAAATGACAAGAAGGAATCGGGATCGCCATACATGTAGTGCATAACACGAGTTATCACTAGTATTACACAAGGAAAATGATTTCTAACTTACAAGTTTTGTGGGAGCTCAATATCCTAATCCTAATTTTCTAATTTTTTGATTTAAAAAAAAAATCTCAAACATTTATTGACTTCTCTAAACCCACAAACCTTTTTGACTTCTCATAATTACTGCAGCACCCTTTTCAATTTCTCCCATATACTATGGTTACACACAAAAATATAGAAGATAAGAATTTAGCCATGGATCTAAAAAAGATATAATAACATCTAAATTTGAATTATGTTTTAGTAATAGAATTATCTATTTTTTTGATGTATATCTATCAAAATTTTAAATCACTTAATGGGACAAATTAATCAATTTTCTGAAATTATTGATTTTTAATTTAATTAATAATAAAAATATTTCATAATCTCTTCATCTTAATCTCTCTCTCGATTTCCCAAAAAAATATTAAAACTTGCTTTCCTTCTCTCTTTCCCAAAAAATAGATAATATTTTTATGAAGATGTAAATATCTATATATATCTTATATATTATGTAACACCACTCAAATAATACATAAATCCCATCATTTTAGACATGCGGTGGTATAAAGAAATCAAGCCTTTCCGTTCATCGGTAGTTCTTATAACAATGTTACATGTTAACAACAAAAGCAATTGCCTTATAGACTTCTGACTTTCCAAGTTAACACTTGGTTACACAAAAGAAATTACTAACTCTATACAAAATAAGCCCTTGGCTAGGTGTACATGTAATACAAACAAAATAATCAAAAGAGTCTTCAACTCTCATCATCATCCAAGCTATGTCTCGGAGGTGGCCTGCTACTATACGAAAAATGATGCCACGTATGGGGTGAGCCAGCGCCAGTAGAGATATACTAAACACGAGTATGAGCAATAACTAAGACATTAGCAATTGATAAATGTTTAATTCCATAAATCAATTCATAACTCATTTCCATTACATGACCACTATGTCCATGTTCCATTTCATTTCCCATTTCTTATCAATTTTACAATTTACATCAGCGGCTAGAACGCTTGTTGCTTATATGAGACAAAAGGACTCATATTAGCGTTTCCCATTTTACAATAGATAAACATACTAGTTGTATCAATATCTCAACAGATAAGCATATTAGCTATATCAACACTTCCAAAGATAAGCACCATGAGCTATATTAACACATGGCCCGACAAGCATATGATTTTGTATCGGTGGAGTCCATCCTATCTCCTCCCAAACAACATTGGGTTTAGAGGTCCATCCATATCTTCCCTAAACGTGGGTACATCCTCTATCTCCTCCACACACACAATGTATATACATACAAGTCATATACACAATCAATCAATACATAACGTTAATGTATTCTATCAGCCGTCATACTCTATGACATATCAATTGATTAGTTTTAGTTTGCCTAATCATATGTATTGTCTACAACAATCAAAACTACCTCCACTTATAGCCAAGCAATTATTTCTAAGCAGATAATAAAGCTCCAGCAGATAAAATATCAATGTTTTCAAAAGTGGCGTTAATAAATCCAACTCCACTATTCTACCATATAATGAACCAATTTCATTATTTCCAAATCAATTCCATATTTTTCTCAACAACGTCATTTATTACACTAATGTACACGATATACCCAAGCATGGCATATTTCTCCTTATTCTCAACATTGACTCCAAGAGCCCAATATTACCAACAACATCAACAAACCCATTTTGAAGCAAATACATGTTTATGGTTCAAAATTATCAAAACCCTCTTTTCAAAAATATACATTTGAAACCTAGTTTCCAAAACTCAAAACCATTTATACAAAAACTCAATATCTAGGTTAAGCATGCTAAACACTTACACACATGCAAGGATGCTAAAGCATAAATACTCACGGTGTATTAGAGCCAAAACGAAGCTAGTTAGAAATCATGCATGATCCTAACTATGTTAACAATGCTAATGCAACACATGCAAAAATGCAACTAAATAGGCTCGGCTATCTAAAATGGCATATAGATGCAACGATTGATATCGTATTCAAGTAGTATTGAAATACAATGTGGTTTGAATGATCGTCGAGGCGGTGCATACAAGACAAATGAATGGATGCAAACATGCAAAGCATAAGGTATGCTAATCGAAATATGCCCTAAAACTAACCATCAAAAGGCGATAAGTAAAAGGAAGAAAGAAGTGGGGTTGGAAGGCATGCACACACACGCTTATTACAACATTTGCCCTCTTGGCGGAGGGTAGAATGAAAGCTAAGCTATTTTAAGCTAAGCTAATTAACTAATCTAATTAAACTAATTAGACTAATTATTACATAACAAACGATTAACTAGTAAACTACTTACTAATTATTACAACAATTAGCTAATTAACAAATTAATCAAATTACAAATTCAAGTGCTAATTAACAAGTAAAGCATCAAACTTCAAACTACAACTTGCCTCAGCTTTCTGTTTGAAGAAGTTGAATATGCATGCCTCGGTTCCGTCTGAAAAGCTCTCGGTTTGCTCTTTTAGAGGCTCTGTTTGTAGGGTGTCCTCAAGAACTTGCATTTGAAACTTACCAAACCTTCTTTGGGAGTGCACCCGGTGGCTTGACCATGAAGAGTTCATCTTAGGCCATCTGGGCCAAGAGTGGACTATGAAGCCAACAATGCAAAGTAGGCCATCAGTGTGGCACTATTGACCCTTGGTGTCTTGTGACACCAAATTGCAACAAAGCACAAAATAGAAATGGAGGGTCTCCCTAGGGCATGTATGTCTGTGCCACTCCTTATCATTCAAAACATCAAGGGAGAGGCATTATTGGATCCAAAACCATCAATCAAGCATGCAATGCATGATGGCCAAAGATCCAACTTGCACCAAATTCAATAAATGCAAGACAAACAAGACTCTAGGACCATCACCTTGTCATGGAAGATCAAAGGCAATGGAGACAAAGGGGATTGGCTCACTCTCATCACTTTGAGTATGAAGTGGGCCAATCCACCTTTTGTCCAACATAACGTCCGGTTGAACACGATGCAATGCAAACAACATGCTATGCAAACAACATGCTAAGAGACTCAAGCATCAAAAACTAGTGAAGGGCACAACACTAGCATCATGCAATACAATGCTCAAAGGACTAAACCAGCCCTAAACAGACCCCAAGCATGCCAAAACAGTGGCCAAAATGAGCTGAAATGACAGCATGAAAAGCAAGAAAAACCATGTTCATACATTGACTCACAAACAAGGCATAAGGCTCAACACTCAAAAGCACTTAAAGAGTGAAATATGTGAGAGTATGGCAATGACATATGCTCTGAAATTACATACAAAATGATGCCAAAACATGTAATCAACACAAGTATAGCATGCTAATGGCCTTAAAACTCAAAGCTAGTCAAGAGCATTTACACTATGGTGTAGACGTCCCCGAACGTCCTGGGAGAAATCCCGTTAACCCATTGGGGCTTACTACAGTTCGGACTCAAATGTCACGGTTCTGAATCTAATCCCGCAAAGTGCAATGCAAGATCAATAAATCACCAAAGAGTCGTCGTCAAGCAAATCGTTTTGAAAAGCATATTTTAGAAAAGTGCCAAACATGGTGCTTTGCGGAATCTGATCGCCACCTAAATATTTTGTTTTTGGAAATTTGGAAACCCTTTCGTGCCTAAAGGCGTGTCTGTCATCACCAAAGTTGCCTCGGCTCGGGAACTTGAGTGCGATTAGGGAAGGTCATTTCATGAGCACCCACGCCGATCAAAAGATCGGCCACTACTAGAATGATATCGAGTTTTTGAAAACACATGTGCTCTTATTTAGGTTATTAACCTAGAATTACTATGTGATCATGACATACAAGTATAAACTGGATTACCTAAGTTGAAACAAAGCATTGCATATTCGTTTTGAAAAGCGGTTTGCTACTCGCAAGTAGGCTAAAATACGGATTTTGCCACCCTCAAGTGGGCTTAGAAAACATGGTGATTTGCCACTCTCAAGTGGGCTTAAAACTTGTAATCAATGAATTGTCCCAATTCAAATAATCAACCTTCACCCATGGGCATTGGTGGGTATATCACATAGCGAGTTAGCCCTATGGCAAGCATGCTATCATGGCAGTCACTCACACACATGCAAGAATGCTAAAGCATAAATACTCATCGAGTACTCTGAGCCAAAACAAAAACTAGTTAGTAATCAATGCATGATCCTAGTTCATGTTAAGATGGGTAATGCAACACATGCAAATGCAACTACGATAGGCTCGGCTACCTAAGAATGGCATGTGAAATCACGACAACTCGATACGTATTCAAGTTGGAATTGAAATACTATGCAATTAGTATGATCTTGTAGAGCAGGTGCATGCAATACGAATGAATGTATGCAAACATGCTATCATAAGTATGCTAATTGAAATGTGCCTAAGACTAACCATTGAAAGCGGGTAAGTAAAAAGGGAGAAAGGCGTGGGGTTGGAAGACATGCATCACCGCATGCACACTTATTACAAAATTTGCCCTCTCGGAGGGGCCAAAAGAATAATACAAACCAAATAAATAATTAACTACACTAGCTAATTAAATATTATAAAACCTTAATTAATTAACAAACTAATTAAGCTATTAAAGCGATAAAAGGCGCCTCGGGAAGAGGGTCAAATGCATGCATGCTCGATTCGCCTCACTTTCTGGAAACTTGCCATGCCACACGTTGCCTCTATTTGCCTTGTTGCACCTCGAGAACTATGAAAATCCTTGAGATGCTACGAATTACTCACGAGCATTGTGGGATGTCACGGCCAAAAATAGGACCCTTGGCCATTAGGAAGTAGTCACAGACCAAAAGTGGGACCATTGGTGGACTTTGGTAGCCGGGAAGATTGAAGAGGGCCGGCCATCTGTTCTAGAACTTTGTTTTTGAGCGAGAGGACAAAGCGATTGCATGGCAAGGAATTTACAAGACAATGTATGCACGACCCTCCCTATCATGCTATGAACTTAAGGGGTTTGGTTCTCGACCCTCAGGCCACCAATCACGCATTTCAATCCATGATGGCCAAAAGGTGCCAAGTATGTAATTTGATATCAAATGAAATGCACAAAAACACATAAGGGCTAACCTCTATCATGATTGATTCAAGAGGCAAGGGATGCGCACACAATGCTATGCAACAAGAATGCAAGCAAACTAATGCAATATGAGCATGCAAGCAACAATGCTATACAAGGTAACTAGCATATAACAATATGCAAAGACAAGTATACTTAGACCAATGTAATATATGCATGATGAACTTAACAAAGCAACACAAGCATGCAATAGGCAATAGGCAATGGGCAACAGGCATACAACCTAAACATGTGAACATGTATAGCATGCAACAACATGCAAAAACAAGCATGCAACAACATGGTGAAATGGACTTACACTAACATGGGTAGCTCTCAAGCATGCCAAAATCAGTGGCCAAACATAATGGAGATGAGGCAACAAAACACATGCAAACATGCAAGGTGCAAGGGCTCTAACTCATAGCACAAGATGCAACTCTCCTAGTGCATTGAAAAGATGAAGTATGGAATATAATGACATATATTCCAGCTCTACGAAATTACATACTAAATGGTTAGGATCATACAAGCGACTCACACAATGCATGTAGGAAGGCTCAAATACCGAAACTAGTGAAGCACATTACACTAGAGGTGTCATGACCGAAACCGCCCTATGGATTAAGGCCATAACGGCCATGTCGTGTGATTACCTCTGACCTCAAACCAAATAAATCAAATTCATCCCAGGAGATAAAGGGCCCAAGCGGAAGCAATTCAAAAACTTTGTCCATAGAGCTTAAATGCACACCATAACATTCCAATATATATATGTTAATAACCCACATCAAAATGTGTACTAACTCAAAAGACTGTACATTCGGGATCATACAGATTTAAGTCAGTCAAACCCAAGACTTATATGAAAAAGTAGTCCAACACATTCGCCAACATAACAAAACTATAAACAAAGGTCAAAGGCGAAGACAGTCTCGTGCGGGAGACTTTTGGGCTGACTCCTCAAAACTTAAGCTGTTTCTCACAAATTCATCGAAATTTGTTACGGGCGTCCTTGGCTCACCTACATGTACATGAATGAGCGTGGCGAATGCCCGATGAATAATATCAAATGAGAAATATATAAGTAATCATTGAAACGATGGCAAAGCGGCTTTGACGAATCATTCATGTCAATCATTCATATCCATCGGCCTTTGGCCCAATCAATCATATCAATCGGCCTTTGGCCTAATCATTCGTATCAATCGGCCTTTGGCCCAGTCATTCGTATCAATCGGCCTTTGGCCCAATCATTCATATCAATCGGCCTTTGGCCCAATCATTCGTATCAATCGGCCTTTGGCCCAATCATTCATATCAATCGGCGTTTGGACCAATTATTCGTATCAATCGTTGTCCATTATTCAAATTAATGAACCTATAAAACTTACATATGAGTAGACAATTAGACAACAGTATTTTTCAAATATCTTGTTAAGATATTACTCGCAGTGATCGGCTTGCGTAGTTGCCCTGGAGCTTGACCCTACATATCATGCAACACATATGGGTCACAATTAGTTCAATCCATTCATTAATTCACACATTCCTCTTTAGGCTTCATTCTTAACTCTTTAACTCAATCACAATGCCCAATGCATGCCCAAGAATGCTTAGAAGTGAAAGGCGGAAAAAAGAACATAGCATGTATTTTGATTTTTGACAGGTCCCCTTCGGCGTGGACTTCCCTCGGCGGACCCTTAAAACCTGCAAAATCTTGGTTGCATGAAAATCGCTCGGCGTGTGATAGGAAGCTCGGCGGAAGGCTGTCTAGATAGCTCCCGCTCGGCGTGACCTTCCCACTCGGCGGAAACCAAATTTACAAAAGTACTAGGAGCACAAAATTCACGCTCGGCGGTTTCCCGCTCGGCGAACATCAAACTTTCGGAAATTCAGGCTGTTCTTGGAGTTCAATTCAACATTCAAAAGGCTCATAAGCTAGACTAAGGCACCAAAACATGCAATTATACCATTTAACACATGGATGTAAGCAATATGAAGCCAATCCTCTAAAATCATGGTTCAATACTTCAAATTCACTCATGGTTCATGCCTTCAACCTCATTTAAGCTCCATATTTTTAACAATCAAACATGCATGCTAAATTTGATCTCATTTTCATCACAATTGATGCAATTGGTATTCATTCACATGAAATTCAACAAAAACATGCTTGCATGTATGATCCAACCCTCAATCTTTCCTATTTGACATGCCACATGCTAGATTATACCAAACCATGGCAATTTATAACAATTCTATGCATGCATGTGCATTTCAACTTCAATTTCATCAATTAGAGTGTAGCTCTTGTTCTTGATCACCAATTAACCTTTAATTCACCAAATCACAAGTTCAAACTCACAAATTCATAAACAATCACTTACCTAGAAATCCAATTTATGATCATCCCTTGAGTTGGACCGCAAATTCCCTAGCTTAAGCCATAATTACACATCTTTCTCCCCCCCTCTCACTAACAGCCGGCCTCCTCTCTTCCTTAGAGTTTGATCAGCCAAAATGAAGGTATATGAGGGAAAATAAGTGTATGAAGCCTCACCTATAAAGTCCCACTAACTTCAATATAATATTACTAAAGTAATTGGGCACTAGTTTAACAATTTAATCAACTTAATCGGCGAATCAATTTTCAATTAAATTTCACCATAGGTTCTAAAAATTATGCCAATCACCATGGCATAATCGATTTTTGGTTCCGTGGCCAATAAGGCCTCCAATTTAATTCCCAAAGCAAACTATTCAAGCAGATATTCCTCGGTGAGCAGATAGAACTTCAAATCCACATGTATTCACAAAATGGCACATAAAATCATGCTAAACACATAATCACACGCAAGTTAAGGACCAATTAACATACTACGGAACAGGGGTATCATAGTCTTCCCCCCTTTAAGAAGTTTGGTCCTCCAAACTTAATTACCTTCGGAAACAAATGTGGATAGCGTAATCCCATATCTTCCCTCTTTTTGCCATGTTGCATCCGTCCCACAATGTTGTTTCCATTCCACTTTCACCATTGGGATGCCCTTGCTTCTCAATTGCTTCACCTGTCGATCAACAAGTCGTTCCGGCCATTCAACGTATTCCATATTCTCATTAATAGCTACCCGGTGATAATCAATCACATGAAACTGGTCTCGGAGGTAACCCCTCAACATCGACACATGAAACACGTTATGGATTTGTTCAAATCCCGGTGGTAAGGCAACTCTATAAGCAACTGGACCCTGACCTTTTCCAAAATCAAAGCGGCCCAATGTAGCAGGCGACAACTTGCCCTTCTTCCCAAACCTGATTTGGCCTTTCATTGGAGACACACGAACAAACACATGGTCACTGACCTCATACTTAAGAGGTCTTCTTCGAACATCTGCATAGTTCTTTTGTCGGTCCTGGGAATTTTGAGCCTTTGACGAATCGTCTTGATCTTCTCAGAAGTGTCTTGCACGATTTCAGGCCCAAGCAAAGCTCTATTCCTGACCTCTGTCTAACAAATAGGTGATCTACACCTCCTACCATACAAAGCCTCGTATGGTGCCATACCGATGCTGGTGTGGAAGCTGTTGTTATAAGCAAATTCTACAAGTGGCAAATAGTCTTCCCAGCCCCCCTGAAAATCTAAGGCACACATTCTCAACATATCATCCAATGTCTGTATGGTCCGTTCTGATTGCCCATCTGTCTGTGGGTGGAAGGCGATCTTGAGCCTTAGTTAGTCCCCATGGCTTCTGCAAACTTTTCCACAATCTAGACACAAATTTCGGATCTCTATCAGGCACAATGAATCTTAGGGACTCCATGTAAGCGAGCGATCTCATCACGTAAATAGTAGCCAATCTATAAGCATTAAATGTAGTTTTGACAGGAAGAAAATGTGCAGATTTAGTCAGTCTATCAACTACAACCCAAATCGAATCCATACCTCGAGAAGTCCGAGGTAGGCCAACAACAAAATCCATAGTCACGTGCTCACTTCCATTGAGGGAATAGGAGGGGTTGAAATAAACCGAACCGATGTTCGGCTTTGACTTGTTGACATTGAAGACACTTGGACACATATACGCAATTTCCTTCTTCATTTTAGGCCACCAATAAGTTTGTTTCAAATCTCGATACATTTTGTTGTTGCAGGATGCATAGCAAATCGGTTGTGGGCTTCATCTAAGACCCTCTTCTTGATTACGGAATATGCAGGACACACATTACATTCGAAATCTCAACACTTCATTTTCAATGCTAAGTTACTCGGACTTGTTTCAAAGTCAACGATCACTTTCTTGAGAATTCATCCTCCTTCTATTTACATTTGATTTTTGCAACAATTCTTTGGCTCATTTGTGATAGCGGCTATCAATCGCCTTGTTAGCACATTACCGCCGATTTGATTTCTCAAAATCTGCAAAATTTCTCTCTGTTGGGTAAGCAACAAGCTACACTTCCTATTGATTTTCTGCTCAAGGCATCAACAACCGTATTGGCTTTCCCGGGGTGGTACTGAATCTCAAGATCATAGTCTTTTATTAGCTCAAGCCATCTCCTCTGTCGCATATTCAGCTCTTTGTGTAAAGAAGTATTTCAAGCTCTTGTGATCTGTGTAGACTTCACACTTTGCCCCATACAAATAATGCCTTGATTTTCAATGCAAAAACAACTGCGGCCAATTCTAAGTCGTGTGTTGGGTAGTTTTTCTCGTGCAGTCTCAACTGTCGGGAGGCGTAAGCAATAACCTTTCCATTCTGCATTAACACACAACCCAAACCTTTATAAGATGCATCACTGAAAATCACGAAATTTTCCGTACCTGAAGGTAATGTTAAAATTGGTGCAGTAGTCAATCTCGTCTTCAATTCATGAAAGGCTGATTCTCTTTCGCTGTTCCACTCAAATGGCTGCCCTTTACGTGTCAATTGGGTAAGAGGCACAGCTAATTTCGAAAAATCCTTCACAAACCTCCTGTAGTACCCAGCTAAACCCATAAAGCTGCGAACTTCTGTTACATTGGTTGGTGTAGGCCAATTCACAATTGCCTCTATTTTCTGCGGGTCCACTGAAATTCCTTCCTTGTTGATCACATGCCCTAAGAAAACAACTTCATCCAACCAAAACTCACATTTCTTTAACTTAGCGAATAATTTCATTTCCCGAAGTATTTGTAAGACAGTTCTCAAGTGATGTTCATGCTCAAGTCTATCTTTCGAGTATATCAAAATATCATCGATGAAGACTACAACAAACTCATTAAGGTAGGTTTTAAAAATTCTATTCATTAAGTTCATAAATCTTTCTTTGAGCATTAGTCACTCAAATGGCATGACGAGAAACTCAAGTTGGCCATACCTTGTTCTGAATGCGGTCTTCTCAACATCCTCTGCCTTAACCTTTAGCTGATGATACCCGGATCTCAAATCAATCTTAGAAAACACCTGTGATCCCTGCAACTGGTCAAATAAATCATCAATACGGGGTAGGGGGTATTTGTTCTTTATCGTTACCTTGTTCAATTCCCGATAATTGATGCACAGGCGCAAGGTACCATCATTCTTCTTCACAAACAACACTGGTGCACCCCAAGGCGAAGTGCTGGGTCAGATAAACCCCTTATCAAGCAGATCCTACAACTGTTCTTTCAATTCCCTCATTTCAGCAGTAGCCATTCTGTAGGGAGTTTTAGAAATAGGCTGGGTGCCTGGCACAATCTCAATAGTAAATTCTATCTCCCTTTCTACCAACTCCCCTCGTAATTCATTTGGGAACACGTCTGGGAATTCTCTAACAATAAGAATATCATTCAATTCAACATTCATAGATTGATCAGACAACACATAACCAGAATAACCACAGCACCTTCTAATCAATTTACATGCTTTCATTGTAGATATCAAATAAGGTGGAGAGCACTACCCATTACCTACATACACAATTTCTTTTTGTTTCGGTGGTTTAAACACAACCCTTTTTGTCACACAATCTATGGTGGCGCAATACTTGGTCAACCAATCCATGCCCAAAATCACATCAAAATGTCTAAAATTCAGGGGCAATAAGTCTACATATAAGGTAGTATCCTCAATATGCATGTCGTAAAACCGATATATATAGTCACATAACACAGATTCCCCCGATGGAGCAGACACACACAACAAATATGGCAACAACTCTAGGGGTCTTTTTAGTCTAGATGCAAATGCATATGTCACAAATGAGTGTGTTGATCCAGAATCAATTAATACAAAGGCATCCTGATTACATATTGAAATGGTACCTGAGACAACGGCATTGGCATTCCGGGTATCGCCCGGGACAATATAAAAACTCTCCCTGTCTCACGGTATCTCCGTGGGGTGGGTCCGTAACATTTCTGGTTTTGGGGTATTGTTGAACTAGCGACAAATTTTTCACAGTTACGCTTCGGTCTCTGGCCATATGCCCTTGCTTACCACAATTAAAACAAGCTCTGTCACGGTAGCAAACCCACAATTCCTATTTCCACAAGTGGTGCACGGCGGGTTGTGTCTCGGGAAGAATTAGAAGTATTTGAGGCAGTGTTTTGCTTCTTTGAAAACTTCTTCTTGAGAAGAAGCCACGCCTTTTGCTACCCTTCAATCGGTTGTTGGTTTAGTTTATGCGCTATATTAGCCTCGATATTATGGCCGGTCTAATACCCCAATGTAAGTCTCGGCTTCAAGACATTCACTCTCTCTAGAATATCACCACAGGCCCACCTTCAAAATGTCGCCTTCTTATAATCTGTGTCAATCACGTGTGGCGCAAACACAGCCAATTCGGTGAATTTGGCCTCATACTCGGCTACGATCATCTTTGCCTTGTTTGATTCCATAAATTTAGCCACTTTCCTATCCGGACACCTGCGGAAAGTACTTGTCATAAAGATTTCTAAAAACTTTGCCCAATCGGCATCTTTGTAACTCTCACGCATCAACATCCACCATCTTCTCGCTTAGTCCTCTAGCATAAAGGTGGCTAGAAGCACTACGTGCCTCTAAACATGGGAATACTTCAAATGACCTTTCGATGCTGGGGACCCAAGCTTTCTTCGAGAGGATCTAGTCCGCCATGGGCGGGTGGTTTCATTTTCTTGAACTCTTTGGTGAGGGCTATGATTCGGTCATCGTTCTGATTATCTGGCACAGGAGGTGCCAGAGGTGGAGGTGGCGGATGTGGTGCCTGCCACTGTTGTTGCCACTCTGTTCTTTGTCTCAAGGCTTCTGCCATTTCCAGTAGTAGTCTTTCCATTCTGTCTATTCTGGCCATAGAGGATTCCTCCAACTCATCGCCTCTCGTTCTCACCATCTGAGACAACTTGCGTTATATTCCATGAAAACATATTTTATGCAAAAAGATTTACAAGTGTGCATATATATATATATATATATATCTAAGAGCACATACATCTAGATAATTTGCGATGCAGGCAAATCATAACTTATGGCATATAGTCGTTCATATCAAAACATTTATGCATACACTTGGTGCTGTCAAATTTATACTTATGAATGCATCCTAGATCTTTTCTAGACGCTTATTGCTCTTTTGGACAAGTGTGTGAGTTATTAACTCGTGCTCTGATACCACTCTGTCATGACCCGAACCCGCCCCTATGGGTTAAGGCCATAACAAGCCGATGTCGTGTGATTACCTACGGCCTCAAACCAAATAAATCAAAATTCATCAGAGATAAAGGCGCCAAACGGAAGCAATTCAAAAACTTTGTCCATAGAGCCGTGCTTAAATGCACAACATAACATTCCAATATATACATATGTTAATAACCCACATCAAAATGTGTACTAACTCAAAAGACTGTACATTCGGGATCATACAGATTTAAGTCAGTCAAACCCAAGACTAATATGCAAAAGTAGTCCAACGCATTTGCCAACATAACAAAACTATAAACAAAGGTCAAAGGCGAAGACAGTCTCGTGCGGGAGACTTTTGGGCTGACTCCTCAAAACTTAAGCTATTTCTCACAAATTCATCGGGGCTGGTTCTGGACTTCCCTTGGCTCACCTACATGTACATGAATGAGCGTGAGCGAATGTCCAGTGAATAATATCAAATGAGGAAAATATATAAGTAATCATTGAAATAGTATGGCAAACGACCTTCGGCCCAATCATTCATGGCAATCATTCATATCCATCGGCCTTCGGCCCAATCATTCATATCCATTGGCCTTTGGCTCAATTATTCGTATCAATCGGCCTTTGGCCCAATCATTCGTATCAATTGGCCTTTGGCCCAATCATTCGTATCAATCGGCCTTTGGCCCAATCATTCGTATCAATTGGCCTTTGGCCCAATTATTCGTATCAATCGTTGTCCATCATTCAAATTAATGAACCTATAAAACTTACATATGAGTAGACAATTGGACAACGGTATTTTTCAAATATCTTGTTAAGATATTACTCACAGTGATCGGCTTGCGTAGTTGCCCTGGAGCTTGACTCTACATATCATGTAACACATATGGGTCACAATTAGTTCAATCCATTCATTAATTCACACATTCCTCTTTAGCCTTCATTCTTAACTCTTTAACTCAATCACAATGCCCAATGCATGCCCAAGAGTGCTTAGAAGTGAAAGGGAACGGAAAAACAGAACATAGCATGTATTTTCAGATTTTGACAGGTCCGGACTTCCTCGGCGGACCCTTAAGGCCTACAAAATCTTGGTTTCATGAAAAATCGCTCGGCGTGTGATAAAGCTCGGCGGAAGGCTGTCTAGATAGCTCCCGCTCGGCGTGAGCTTCCCGCTCGGCGGAAACCAAATTGCAAAAATCTGGAGCACAAAATTCACTCTCGGGCGGTTTCCCGCTCGGCGGACATCAAACTTTCTAGAAATTCGAAGCTGTTCTTGGAGTTCAATTCAACATTCAAAAGGCTCATAAGCTCGACTAAGGCACCAAAAACATGCAATTATACCATTTAACACATGGATGTAAGCAATATGAAGCCAATCCTCTAAAATCATGGTTCAATACTTCAAATTCACTCATGGTTCATGCCTTCAACCTCATTTAAGCTCCATATTTTTAACAATCAAACATGCATGCTAAATTTGATCTCATTTTCATCACAATTGATGCAATTGGTATTCATTCACATGAAATTCAACAAAAACATGCTTGCATGTATGATCCAACCCTCAATCTTTCCTATTTGACATGCCACATGCTAGATTATACCAAACCATGGCAATTTATAACAATTCTATGCATGCATGTGGATTTCAACTTCAATTTCATCAATTAGAGTGTAGCTCTTGTTCTTGATCACCAATTAACCTTTAATTCACCAAATCACAAGTTCAAACTCACAAATTCATAAACAATCACTTACCTAGAAATTCAATTTATGATCAACTCTTGAGTTGGACTTCAAATTCACAAGCTTAAGCCAAAATTACACAACTTTCTCCCCCCCTCTCTCTCTAACAACCGGCCTCCTCTCTTCCTTAGAGTTTGATCAGCCAAAATGAAGGTATATGAGGGAAATAAGTGTATAAAGCCTCACCCATAAAGTCCACTAACTTCAATATAATATTACTAAAGTAATTGGGCACTAGTTTAACAATTTAATCAACTTAATCTGGCGAATAAATTTTCAATTAAATTTCACCATAGGTTCTAAAAATTATACCGATCACCATGGCGAAAGGGATTTCGGGCTCCGTGGCCAATAAGGCGGCCAATTTAATTCCCAAAGCAAAGTATTCAAGCAGATATTCCTACGGTGAGCAGATAGAACTTCAAATCCACATGTATTCACAAAATGGCACATAAAATCATGCTAAACACATAATCATCGCAAGTTAAGGACCAATTAACATACTACGGAATAGGGGTATCACAAGAGGTATGCAAGCGATGCTCGAATGACCAAACCAACCCCAAGCAGTCCCTATGAAGGCCCAAAGCAGTGGCAAAATGGACTAAGATAATGCCTTGAAGTGCACAAAAATGAAGCTCATGCAATGGCTCACAAATGGGGTATAAAAGCACAACTCTCAAATACATTGAAGGCATGATAAACATGAGAATATGGCACACCTATAAACTCTAAAATATCACATTCAATGATGCCAAAACACTAAAATACCTCAAGCAACACGTGCAAGGGACCCCAAAACTCAAAAGGTAAGCAAGGCTATTACACTACAACCATGCATGGCAAGCACCAATCGACCAAGAGGCCTAAAAAGAGCTAAGGCAGCCCAAGATATGAACAAAACATGTTTGGAGTGTGGCCAAAAGGTGCTAGAATAGAGGCCAAAACAACATGCAATGTGAGCTAGTAAGCATGATTTACACTACAAGCCTATGAAGCATGTGAGGGCCACCAAACCGGACAAAAATAGAATCATGGCATGCCAAAATATGACCAAAAACCCACTGAAACATGGTCAATACATGCAAGAATGACATGCTCCTTTGATAAGCTATGAAAGGGATTACTCTACACATGCAAGAGGCAAACAAAAGGGGACCAAACCAGCCATGGAAAGAGGTTAGGCAGGTCCCAAAAGTCACCAAAAAGTGCCTGAAATAGGTCTCCAAATGATATAAACATATGCTCCTTTGATAGGCCAAATATGCTAGTAAACAAGACAACAAAGGAGAGGGGATGGCCCTCTCCTTATTAGGACCTCAAAACACCATCCCCACCACTAGATTTCAGTGGTGAGAAGGCCAATACAAGGTGGTCCCGAAGCTCACAAAAAAGGCACAAAAAGGAAGCCAAACAAGGCCTAAGAGGGGGTAACAAACCCAAATACAAAAGTGATCTTAAGCAAAGATTAAAAGCATAAAAAAAACAAAACTTTTATCAGTTATACACTAAGCTCAAAACAACATGCAAGATAGGCTAAAATCTTGTGCAAAAATGGGAAATAAAGAGGGAAAAGGAGTTACCCTTGTAGCTCAGCAAAACCAGCAGGTTCTTGGACCAAAAACCAGCTCTTTAATCTCTGAAAATACCCTCCAAGAACCTTAGATGAATGGTGGAGGTGTGTGGTTATGAGGTGGTGTGCAAAGGGGTCAAGAATCACACTCTTTTGAACCCAAAATATAGAGATATAGAGAGATATATCTCTTGTGAGACCCTCTCTTAAAGAGAAACAAGAGGGTTCAAGCTTCTTGAAGAGGGTTCAAGCTTCTTGGAGAAGCTAGAGCAAAAGGTTTAAGCTTCTTCAAGAAGCTAAAACAAAGGTTTAAAAGGTTCAAGCTTCCTCAAGAAGCTAAAACAAGGCTTCAAAAGGTTCAAGCTTCCTCAAGAAGCTAAAACGAAGGTTCAAAAGGTTCAAGCTTCCTCAAGAAGCTAAAACAAGGGTTCAAAAGGTTCAGGCTCTCTAAAAACCGTGCCAAACGGAGAAAGTTAAGTGGTCTGAACCGAAAGGCGCCTGACAGCGGCTCCAAAAATCGAGCTGGTCTCCAAGCGGGAAAAGTGACCTCGACCACGAAAAGTAGTCTATAGCCCTTGAGAGATGGTCTCTGAGACCTCTCCCTCCTTTGGGAAGAAAACAAGACCTGGTTGCAAACCGAGGTAAGGCACAAAAGGGTCGAGGTCAGAATAAGGCTCTTAGCCGAAACTCCGAAACTCCGAAACCTTAGAACGAGCACAACATGCACCATCACTGAGCGCTCAATCGATGACGTCTGAGTCTTAAGATCAGTCAAAAATAGGGTGTCTACATATGGCTATAAGCAATTCATGCATGACCAAAGCTATTCCAAACAGAGATAGAGCATGCTAAATAAAGGCCAACAACATCTTTGGAGTGGAGACAACACACGCTAGAATTATGGACTAAAACATCAAGCATGCAAGGCTAGTGAGTAAGATTACACTACAAGTGTAAAAAGCATGTAAGAAGTGGCCAAGATAGCGCAAAGCAGAGCCAAGAAATGTTAAAAAAAGTCACAAAAACATGCTTAGACCAGGTCAAAAGATGATAGAAAAACATGCTCAGCAAGGCGGCCAACACGACATGCAAAGGAGAAACAAGGAGAGGGGATCACCCCCTTCTATTTTGGTCCTAAAAATAAGTTTTGCCACTGAAAATCCTGGATTTCATGGTTAAAACCAAAAGCGATTGTTTTAAAGGCTTTTAAACATGGCACAAAGCTTGGCCAATAAGCCACAAAAGAGAGAGGACCACCCTAATCCCAAAGGGCCTCAAACAATCATTTTCAACACTCAAAAATAGAGGTTTTTGTAGTTGACAACTAGGCCAAAAACAACATGCAAGGTTGGCCAAACCAATGAAGCAAAACAAAGATTAAAAGGAGATAACTTCTTACCCTTGAAGACAGCAGCAAAACAACAACTTTCTTGAGCTAAAACCAACTTTGAGCCCTCAAACCAAGCCTCAAGAGACCTCAACTCCAATATGAGAGTGTTTGGCTAAGAGTGCTAGTGCAACTTTGTAGAGAAGGACCACTTTCAAGCCTAAAATAAGGAAAGAGAGGATTCTAGAGAGAGAGATTTAGCTCAGCCAAAATTTTCTAACCCCTTGCATGCATATAGAAGACCTCTATATATAGGAGATATAAGGAGCCTTCAAACAAATCCATCCCTCTACGTGCAAGCAGATAGTCTATCCTGCAAACAGCTGGCTCAAAAATATCTAAAATATATCTGTTGAAATAATGGTGGCCGATAATGCCTCATTGATGGCCGGCATGGCCTATTGATGGCCGGCAGGAAGGATCTCATGGTCAGCACCCCTTGATCATGGCCGGCAGGTCATCATGAACATCAATATGGAGGGACCAAAGCATGGTCCGAAAATGAGACAGAATGGAAATAAGTGCGGAAGGATCAAACACGAGCATTTAAATCAGCGAAAGTAGGCGCTCGTGAGCAATCAAACTTGTTCTTTGGATGAACCTACAAGAACATCAAGTCTTGAGGGCGACAAAAAATGGGGTGTCTACGAGGGTGAAAGTCTCGAAACCTTATATACATCTGAATGATGTTGCTGATTGAAGTGTTGATACTATGAGTTGTAGTCTCATTTGAATTGTCTGGATAAATAATGTACCATGTTAAAGAATTGGTTTGAAAAAAGGAATAGAAATGGATTGAAATGGGTTGTAAATGTTATGCGGTTATGGAAAGGATGCATGTTGGTTTACATATGTGTAACATTTATCGGATGCTAATGTTTTAGTTATTTCTCATATTATGTTTAGCATATCTCTACTGGGCATTGACTCACCCTACTTGAGACACCATTTTCAAGTCGGTGATATACCACCTCAAAGGGTATAGCTTGGGAGGTTTTGGATGAATTTGGCGTCGTTTGATGTTTGTCAATATTTGTGTTTAAATGTAAATCTAAGCCAAGGGCTTTACTTGTAAAGAGTTAGAACTCTTCTTTTGTGTAACGGTAACAACTTGGTAAGATGTAAGCCGTAGAGGCGTTTTATTATTTTGTAAACCTTTGTAACTTATATGAAATACCCTTTTGTAATATTAACTCTGATGAATGAAAATGTGACTTATCTATCATGTTTATAAAAATGTTGAATTATGGGTTTATGTAATTTTTTTGAGGGCGTGGCAACTTGGTATCGAGGCGTGCGAGTTTGAATACTTTAGATGCGTGGGAAGTGATTAGTACTACAATGGGTTTGTCTCGCTTGTTGGGGATTTATGTTTAGTGTTATGTGTTTATGTGATAACATGTTTATGTGATTATATGGGTATGAGATTTAGTTTCTAGGATGTTGACCGGGTCTATGGGTTTCTAGGAGTCCTATTGGAAAGGCACTTGATCACTGTCGTTTCTTGGAACTCTAGCAGTGAGTGAAATAAATTATCAGGAAATGAAATTAAGTAAGTGTTTATGTGATTATGTGCATAAGTGGAATGAATTCTTTGTCCACCGTATTAGGGCCTTGAGTGAAATGGTTTGACACATTTGTGAATGTGCTAATCCTTTTGTTACCTTTATTAGGATGTTGGGGCGAGGTCATGGAGGTAGGCGTGGTAGGCCTAGGAGGCGGAGATGCCTATCTGGGATGAGATTCGACAGGAGGAGGGTGTTGGTCAAGCCAGCGTGGTTGAGCTAGTAGGGCAACAAGCCATAGGCGCCCTAGCCCGTGAAATAGCCAGGAGCATTGAGAGTCAATGGACATTCTCCGATGAGAATCAAGTCGAGCCCATGCGGTGAGGCGGGCCATCTTTTGAAGAGAGAGTTCTTCGGTCGAATCGGACGAGTTTTAGGTGATCCCAAAGAGCCCTTGAAGGTGATGAGTGGTTAGAGTAGATGACTAAGGCGTTTGAGATGCTTGGCATCAAAAGCGGAGGCTTGAAGGTGACCTTGGCGTCCTTCAGTTGAAGGAAGCGAGTTAGTGGTGGAAGTTTGTGCGGGAAGTATTGGAGGAACTTGGGAGGCTTTTGTTGGCGCCTTCGAGAGTAGTTTGCCTCCTTTGTTAGGAGAAGTTGAGGGACTAGTTTTGTCGGCTCAAGCGGTGAACACACTAGTGGTGAGTTTGAGGCTATATTCACCAATTTATCTAGGTTTGCACTTTTGAGTTAGTGGCGATTGAGAGCGCTTGTATGCAGGTTCGAGAAGAAGTTGAGGACGGACTCATGTTTGATGGCGGGTCCATGATTAGGGAGTATGGGTGCCTTGTGGAGGCTGCGGCCCATCTTGAGACTATTATGCATCTAGAAGAAGAGAGGATGAGGGCTCTAGGAGAAGTTAGGATGGCGGGGGGCGGTAAGAGGAGGGTCCTAACCCTATGATCCAGAAGTACATTGAGATCTACCTTTCTAGTATCGAGTTAGGGTTACGGGAGGCGATCGAGGAGACATCACCTATTACAAATGTGGTCGGTTGGGCCTGAAGTCTCTAACTTACTGCGAGAGGGAGGAGGCGGCGTACAATATCATCTTGGCTCGTTCTCAAGGCTAGAATCAAGCGAGGCTAGCCGCTCACTTGTTATCTATGTGGGCGGGGCACCTAAAGAGGTTTGCCCGATCGAGTGGCACATTTAGTGCGTCTGGTTGAGACAGACATAGAGTTATCGACCAACTCGGTTAGTTCGGGCCTCGAGGCCAATCGAGAACCTCTTGGCTCGATCTGTGATAGTCTTATGCTCAAGAGGTGGCGGGTGGATCGAGACCTCTGAGCGTGTATGCCGTTCTGATGCCGAGATCTTATCTGGCTCCATCTGTTGTGAGAGGTACCTTTTTGTTTTACCTTCGGTTGCTAATGTGTTGATTAATCTGGGTGCATCCCATTCTTTTATATCTTACCTTTTGCATCTATTTTGGGATTGGGTTAGCACAGTTAGCTTCTCTATTTGTGTAGTATCACCTATTGGGGTGGTGATTTTGAAGCAGTGTCGGAGTTGTGATATAAGGTCGTGATCATCTGCTTCCCTTTTCTTTTGTGTTGATGGATATATCTAGGTTTGATGTGATTTTGGGTATGGGTAGTTATCGCTATCTTAGAAATTTGTTATCGATTGCTATCGCTTGAAGGATTCTTGTATGTACCTTGGCGGGGATTGCTTTCATTTCCTAGGGGATCGGGTTGATGCAGTCTTACCACGGTGTATGATCCTGAGGCGGAGTGAGCTTAGTTGTCTTCTTGCTATTTGTATGAGTAGTGAGTGTGATGAGACGGGTTTGAGTTCTTGAGTGGTTTGTGAGTACTCGGACGCCTTTCGAGGATCTTGTTAGTTTACCACCCCATTGAAAGATCGAGTTCTCTATTGACTTAGTGCAGCACGTACCGATTTCCATGGCATCGTGTCGTTTTCCCGGCCGAGTTGAGTGAGTTGAAGATTCAACTCCGGAGTTATAGCGATCTCGGTTTTCCCTCCTTTTGTTGTTGTATTCGGACTTAGGTTTACGTGGAGTTGGTATTGTTTATATCTTGTTTTCGTCCTTTAATTCTTTGTATATGAGTTTTAGGATGTGTTGGGCGGAGTTGGGTGTGTTTTGAAACAAATGGTTGTTGCCCGATTTTGGTGTCTTCGCTCGGCGAAGATTTTGTCGCTTCAGCGAGTTTTTGTTTTAGTTCCTTCGCTCAAGCCAGGGTTCCTTCACTCGAGCGAGAGTTGAGTTTTGTGTCTGGTGGCTCGAGCGAAGTCTTACACTTTCGGCGTCGTCTGCGTCTCTTTGACCTAAAGGTTGTGTTTCTTGGCTCGGCGAGCCTTTCCTTCCTTCGGCGAGTGAAATTTGTATGTTTTGGATTTCTTCGCTCGGCGAGATTTTCTTCGCTCAAGCATGCTTCTAGGTTCTGAGACTTGAAGCTTGAATTGTCTTTCGGCGAGGTTTCCTTGTGTCTGGTCGCTCGGCGACCACTCCTTAACTTGAGTGAGCCTTGTATATATCGATTGGCAACATGGGTTACACTTCACTTTTCATCATCTTCTTTTATACAAACCCTAGATCGGCTCCTCTCTCTCTACATACACCTTCTCTCTAGGATTTCATCTACTTCTAGAGTGTTTCTACCTAATCTCTTTGTAAGAAAGATAGAGGGTGGTGTGGGCTTCACTTTAATCTGAAAAGTTGTGGATTTGGAGCACTTTGATTTTCACCTCTCTCCTCCTTTGAGCTCCAAAAATTAAGGTAGGGATACCCTACTCCTTCTTATGAGTTTTGTCATAAATTTTGGTCATTTTGATTAGATGGTGTTGTTGGGTAATTTTGAAAAAAGTTAGGGTTTGATTTGTAAATTTTAAAAGGGGGGTTTTGTATTTTAAAGCCCCATGTGTATAAAAAGCTTTTGGAATATGAGTTTGTGAGTCAAATTGGTGGAATTTGGTCTTAGGATCAATATTTGAGAAAAAGGGAAAATGCCCTAATTAATATGACAAATTAATTTGCATAATTAATTTGGGGAAAGTATGGAATTATGAAATTGAGTTGAAAATCATGAAATTGAGAAATTATGAGATTGAATGGTGTAGTTGGATAAATTAATCACTCACCTATGAAAATGTTGATATTTTATCTGTTTGATAAATTTATTATCTGTTTAGAGATATCTGCCTTGGGCTATCGGTGGATGATAGTCTTGATTGTTGTAGACACTGTATGTCGATTAGGGAAAACTGAAACTAATCACATTGAATATGTCATTGAATATAGCGGTTGAAATAATATATCGAATATGTGTATTGATTGATCCTTTGTATATGATAAGTGGATACATACATTGTATATGTATGTTGAGTGGGAGGAGGTAGAGGATATACTCCATGGTTTTGGAGGAGATAGGGGATGGACTCTCAAACCCGTTTGGGAGGAGATAGGGGATGGACTCCATTGATAATTGAAGTATGGAAGTGTTTTAATATAAGTTGTAGTCTCATTTAATTGTTTGGCCAGGTTCTGAGCCATGTTTGTGAATCAAAATTGGATAAGTAAAGGGAAGTGAAATGAAACATAAATATATTTGTCATGGAACTGGAATGTAATGTGAGTTGATTTGCAAGTGTTAAGCATCTATCAAATGCTAATGTTTTAGTCATCTCTCGTACTTGGTTTATATCTCTATTGGGCTTTAGCTCACCCTATATGGGACATCATTTTCAAGTTCAGGACATATACCACCTCCAAGGGCGGAAGAACTTTTGCCGTTATCTTTTTGTGTGTTACATGTAAATTCAAGCCAAGGGCTTATTTTGTGTAAAGAGTTAGAACTCTTATTTTGTTGAACCCAAGTATTGACTTGGAAAGTTGTAAGCCTGTAGGGCATTTCTTTATTATTGTCAACATGTAATACCTTTGTAATGAATACTCGATGAATGGAAATGTCGTTATTCTCTTATGTCTATGCATGTCAAGAATGTGGGTTTATATGTATTATTTTGAGGCGTTACAACTTGGTATCGGGCGTGCGAGTTTGAATACTTGAGTGCGTGGGAAGTGGTTAGTACCACAATGAGCTTGTCTCGCTTGTTAGAGACTTAAGTGTAATGTTATGTACTTATGTGATAACATGTTTATGTGGCTATATGGGTATGAGATTTAGTTTCTAGGATGTTGATTGGATCCTTGGGTTTACAGGAGTCTGTTGGAAAAGCACTTGATCAATCTTTGTTTCTAATCGGAACTCTAGCAATGCCTCGGGTTTGTCATTATCGAAAATGAAGTTAAAGTGCTTATGTGATTATGTGCTTCGTGGAGTGAATTCTGATTGTCTATGTATTAGGATGTGAGTGAAATAGCTTGACACATTGTGAATGTGCTAATGTCTTCGTTACCTTTATTAGGATGTCGGGGCGTGGGCGTGGTAGCGAGTAGGCCTAGGTGGCGGCAGATGCCTATCTGGGATGAGATTCGGCCTTGAGGGTGTTAGTCGAGCCAATATGGCCGAGCGATGGAGTCAACGAGCCATGGGCGCCTTAGCAGGAGATGGCGAGGAGCATTGAGGAATCCATGGACATTCTCGGTGAAAATCAAGTCTAGGCCCATGTTATTGAGGCGGGGCCTTCTTTTACGAAGAGGAGTTTTTCGGTCTAATCCGGATGAGTTTCTAGGGGATCGAAAAAGAGCCACTTAAAGGTGACAGTGGCTTGGCGGATGTGAGCGTTTGAGATGCTTGGCATCGAAGCGGCATATAAAGGTGACCTTAGCGTCCTTCCAGCTGAAGGGAGACGCGCATCAGTGGTGGAAGTTTGTTCGGGGCCGTATTGGAGGCATTTGGGAGGCTTTCGTTGATGCCTTTTAGGAAAAGTTTCTGTCTCCCGCTGTCAGGGAGAAGTTGAGGGATCAGTTCTGTCAGCTCAAGCAGCTGAGTTCATCAGTGGCCGAGTTTGAGGCCGCATTTACCAGCTTATCTAGGTTTGCACCTGAGCTAGTGGCGTCTGAGGAATGCCGTTATCTTGAGTTCGAGAAGAAGTTGAGACACGGGCTCATGGTTAGGGTTGCTGGGTCCATGACTCGGGAGTATGGACGCCTTGTGGATGATACGGCGCATCTTGAGATTATTATGCATGAGGAGGATGAGAGGATGAGGCGCTCCAAAAGGTCGGGATGGCGAGGAGATGGTAGAAGGCGGAGAGTTCTAACCCTCGGCGGTCAGAGTGCATTGCGAGATCTACCTTCGGTGTCGAGTTCGGGCTCTAGGAGGCAATCAGGGAGACTTTACTTGTTACAAATGTGGTTAGTGGGCCACAAATCTCTAGCTTGCTGCGGAGGAAGGAGGATAGAAGCGGCTTCATCTTGGCTCGACCTCGAGCGAGTCGAGGCGAAGGCAGCTCTCTTGTTACGGTGTGGTCGGCGGGGCACTGAAGAGGTTTGGCTTGAGTTAGTGCTTTATCTGGTGCATCTAGTTCGGCGGACTCAAAGCCATCGGCCAGTCGGTCGATTCGGGCCTCGAGGCCAATCGAGAACCTCATCGTCTCATGCATCTGTGATCTTATGCTTGGGAGGTGGCGAGTAGACCGAGACCTTGAGCGTGTATGATGTTCTGCATGAGGATCTTATCCGGCTCCATCTGTTGTGAGAGGTACCTTTTGTTTTGCACCTTTCGGTTGCTAACGTGTTGATTAATCTGGTGCATCCCATTCCTTTATATCTCTTTGCATTTGCATCTGTTTTGGGGTTGGAGTTGGCGTGATTAGCTTCTTCTATTTGTCTTGCATCACATGTTGGGGTGAGTTGATTTTGAAACAAAGGTGTTGAAATTTGTGATATAGAAGTCGTTGATCGTCGACTTCCATTCTCTTTTGTAGTTATGGCTATGTCGGGCTTTGATGTGATTTTGGGTATGGGTAGTTATCGTCATACCGGTATTATTGATTATTACCGCTTGATCCTTGTATGTACCTTGGCGGGGATTGTTTCCATTTCTTGGGGATCGGGTTGGTAATGTTTTGCCACGGTGTATGATCATTGAGGTGGAGTGAGCTTAGTGGTCTTCTCGCTAGCTTTATGAGTAGTGAGTGTGATGAGATCAGTTGAGTTACCCAGTGGTTTGTGAGTACTCGGACGTCTTTCGAGGATCTTGTTAGTTTACTACCCCATCGAGAGATCGAATTCTTTATTGACTTAGTGCACGGCATGGCACGATTTCTATGGCACCCTATCATTTTGCCCGGCCGAGTTGAGTGAGTTGAAGATTCAACTCTAGTAGTTACTAGATAAGGGCTTTATCCGCCCTAGTACTTACAAGTGGGAGCACCGGCCCTCTTTGCTAAAAAGAAAGATAGGGCTTTGAGATTTTGTATCGATTAGGAAATTGAATAAGACTACGATTAGAACAAGTACCCTATGCCTCGTATTGATGATTTGTTTGACGGTTGAAAGGGTCCGTTGTTTCTCTAAGATAGACTTGAGATTGAGTTACCATCGGTTGAGGGTCATGGAGGAAGATATCCCAAAAGGCGACATTAAAATGCAGCGGTATAGCCACTATGAGTTCTGGTGATGCCTTTTGGGCTCACCAATGCAACGATGTTTATGGACTTGATGGCTGGATATTCGGGAGTTCTTAGATTGCTTTGTGGTCGTCTTTGTGGGCGACATTACGATTATTCACCTTCGGAGGAGCACGAGAACACTTGAGAGTGGTGCTTGAGTTGCTTAGAGTCCATAATCTGTATGCCAAGTTTGGGAAGTGTGAGTTCTAGCTAAGAGGTTAAATTCTTAGGCCATGTAGTTTAGGGAAGGGTGTCTATTGATACATCAAGATAGAGCATAAGATTGAGCCTGTGTAAGAGTGTTTTGAGATTTGCGGTTTTAAGGATTAGTTGGGTATTACCGCCAATTTGTGAAAAGATTTTTCGAGCTAACCGCCTTTGACTAGATTAGCGGAAAGGGGTCAAGTTTGTATGGAATGAGACTTGTGAAAAGTCGTTCCAAGAACTTAAGATTAGACTCACCAGCTCCAGTTTGATTATTTTGGAGAGAGGTTTGGGTTATGTAGTTTATTGTGATGCTTCACGAGAGGGTTTGGGTTACTGTCTTGATGCAAGAGGGAAAGTGGTAGCCTATGGCTCATGGCGATTGAAAATACGAGAGGAATTACCCTACACATGATCTAGAGTTAGCGGCGGTGATTTTTGCCACGAAGATTTGGAGGCACTACCTTTATGGTGAAAGATTGAGGTGTTCTCGGATCATAAGAGTCTAAAATGTCTGTTTACAGAAAGACTTGAACTTGAGGCAGGAGGTGGATGGAGTTTATTGAGGATTACAACTTGAGTTGTATTACCATCAGGGAAGGCCAATGTTGTGGTGATGCCCTTAGCGAAATCCATTAGTGATGTAGCTTGTATAGCCATCAGGAGTGGGAAATGTTGGGTGCACTTGGCGAGTTTGATTTGTTTACGGGTGAATCTATTGAGGCTCTGACCTTGTTTTTCTATAGTTCTTGTGACCTACACTTGTGAACCGAGTGTTAGAGGCCTGAGAGGTGACCTTGAGGTAGAATCCCTCAGGAGAAGATCTCGATGGGAAGGTTGAGAAGGGTTTGACCGTGTATCCCAACTTTGAGTGTGAGATACGAAATAAATCTGTTTGTCTTGGGAGTCTTGCGAGAGGAAGTACTCCAAGAGTTTCACCATTCACGCCTTGCGGTGCATCAGGAGGCACTAAGATGTATCGTGATTTGGCTCTTGATTTAGTGGCGGGGTATGAAGAAGGATGTGGCGATTTTTGTGTCTAAGTGCCTTACTTGTCGACAAGTGAAGGCCGAGCATCGAGGCCGGGTTTTGTTGCAACCCTTGCCTATTCTTAGAGTGGAAGTGGGAGCATGTTACGATGGACTTCGTTGTAGGTCTTTTGAGGACTCAGTGGGGTAGTGATGCTATTTGGGTGGTTGTAGACCGGTTGACTAAGTCGGCGCACTTTATCCCTATGTGCATTAGAGACTTCGGTAGATCATCTTGTCGACTTGTATATTAGGACATAGTAAGGTTGCACGGGGTCGGTGTGATCGTCTCGAGATAGAGATCCTCGTTTCTTGCTAGGTTGTGGCGAGTTTGCGAGTTCCTTGGGCACTAAGTTGACTTTTAATGCGGCTTATCATCCTCGGTGACGGCGGCGATCGGCGTACTATTCAGATCCTTGAGGATATGCTTCGAGGTTGTGTCCTTGACTTTAGTGGGACGTGGGAGAGGCATTTGCCTTTGGTAGAGTTTGCCTACAACAACAGTTTTCAGTCTAGCATCGGTATGGCATCGTTCGAGTCCATGTCTGGCCGACCATGGTGGTCTCCAGTTGGGTGGGCCGAGGTGGGTGATGCACCGTTGTTGGGTTCGGAGTTGGATAGGGAGAGAGCTGAGAAAGTTGAGCTTATCCGTAAGAGGCTTATTCTGACCAGTCGTCGAAATCTTATCTTGACCGTAGGAGGCGACCTTTGGTGTTGAGGGGTGATCATGTTTTTGAAAATATCACCTAGGCGAGGTTTGATGAGGTTTGGGAAGAGTGGAAGTTATCCCTCGATTTATCGGTCCTTTGAGATTCTTGAAAGAATTGGGGAGGTTGCTTATCGTTTGGCTTTGCCACGATGGTTGTCCGGGGTGCATGGCGTATTTCATGTGGTATGCTTGAGTATGAGCGGATCCATCACATGTGTTGGATTGGACCGACTTAAGCGGATGAGGATGCCTCGTATGAGGAGAGACGGTTTGGGTCTTGGATAGGCGGGATCAAGTCTTGCGAGGCAAGACCATTCCCTTAGTAAAAGTTTTGTGGAAACATCACGAGTGGAGGAAGCCACTTGGGAGCGTGAGTTAGAGGTCCGTGAGAAATATCCGGACTTGTTTGTTGATGTGTGATCATGTATAGGAATTTTGTAGCGTTATTGAACTTTAAGAACATTATGTATGTCTTAAGTTGTAAAACATTGTGAATGTTTTGGTAAATGGAAGTTATGTTAACATTGTATATGTTAAGTATTGTGGAAATGCAAGTATGATATTAATGTTGCATGTGTTATGAAATTGTGGAAAATGAGTTGAAATTGGTAAATTTCAAAGGGATGCATGTTGATAATGCAAGTTGTTATATGATATGAATTGCCTCTTGAAAAGAGATGAGTTTGACGCCGTAATGGGTGGAATGTTGTAATATTATTGAGAATGGAGAAAACTGTTTTCAAAAACTTCGTGTTTAATTTGAGGGCGAAATTCTTTAAGAGAGGTTATAGCAATCCAGTTGTCCCTTTCTTTGTTGTTGTATTAGGACTCGGTTCAGTGAAGTTGTTAGTTGTAATTGTCTTGTTGTCATCTTTTAAATCACTTCGTTTGGGTTTTAGGATGTGTTGGGCTTGGGTGATTGAGTTGGTAGAGTTTTGGCCCCATTATTGTTGCCTGAGTTTTGGATGGTCGCTCGGTGGGTCTTCTTCGCTTCGGCGGGGTTCACACTCTTCGATATTTTGTGTCCTGTAAAACTTCTGCAGTGTGTTTTTATGCTCGGCGGGTTTCTGAGCTCGGCGGAGTCCTGCTCAGCGAGCTTGTTGGCGCTCGACGGGTAGTACATTTTGGTGTAAGATTACGGGAGGAATTCTCGCTCGGCGAACTAGTTTTCGCTCGGCGGACCTAGTCTTTGTTCTTGGCCTTTCGAGCATTGTGTTTTCCTTTCGGCGGGAATGTCATATATCAATTAGCAGCTGGGCATTTTTGAATCACTTTTTACATTATCTCTCTCTCTCTTACTTTCCCAAAAGCATTTTTGAGAGCCTCTCTCTCTAGAAACTGTTTTCTCTCTAGGGTTTGATCTAGTTAGAGTGTTTCCCTTCCCTTTGGCCTTTGTAAAAGTTGTGTTGATCGTCGAGGGCTTCGTTTTGATCCGTGGATATTGGAGTTTGGAGTATTTTGATCTTCTTCATCCTCTTCCTTGGGCTCCGAAATTCGAGGTAGGGATTCCTACTCACTCTTATGAGTTTTTACCTAGATATTGAGTTTTTGTATAAATGGTTTTGAGTTTTGGAAACTAGGGTTTCAAACGTATATTTTTGAAAAGAGGGTTTTGATAATTTTGAACCACAAACATGTATTTGGGTTTCAAAATGGTTTGTTGATGTTGTTGGTAATATTGGGCTCTTGGAGTCAATGTTGAGAATAAGGAGAAATATGCCATGCTTGGGTATATCGGGGCCATTAGTGTAATAAATGACTTTGTTGAGAAAATATGGAATTGATTTGGAAATAATGAAATTGGTTCATTATATGGTAGAATAGTGGAGTTGGATTTATTAACCGCTCACTTTCGAAAACATTGATATTTTATCTGTTGGAGCTTTTATTATCTGTTTAGAAATAATTGCTTGGGCTACCGGTGGAGGGTAGTTTTGATTGTTGTAGACAATGCATGATGATTAGGCAAACTAAAACTAATCAATTGGATATGTCATAGAGTATGCCGGTTGATAGAATACATTAACGTTATGTATTGATTGATTGTGTATATGACTTGTATGTATATATATTGTGTGTGTGGGAGGAGATAGGGGATGTACTCCACGGTTTAGGGGAGGATAGGGGATGGACGTCTAAACCGGATATTGTTTGGGAGGAGATAGGGGATGGACTCCACTGATACAGCTCATATGCTTGTCAGTTACTGTGTTGATATAGCTCATATGCTTATCTTTGGAAGTGTTGATATAGCTAATATGCTTATCTGTTGAGATGTTAATACAACTAGTATGTTTATCTATTGTAAAATGGGAAACGTTTAATATGAGTCCTTGTCTCATATAAGCGGTCGGCCAGGTTCTAAGCCGTTGATGTAAATTGTAAAATTGATAAGAAATGGGAAATGAAATGGAACATGGACATAGTGGTCATGTAATGGAAATGAGTTATGAATTGATTTATGGGAATTAAACATTTATCAATTGCTAATGTCTTAGTTATTGCTCATACTGTGTTTAGCATATCTCTGCTGGGCGTTGGTTCACCCTATATGGGACATCATTTTCAGGTACAGGTAGCATGCCACCTCCAAGGACATAGCTTGGATGATGATGAGAGTTGAAGACTCTTTTTGATTATTTTGTTTGTATTACATGTACACCTAGCCAAGGGCTCATTTTGTATAGAGTTAGTACTCTTCTTTTGTGTAACCAAGTGTTAACTTGGAAAGCTGTAAGCCTATAGGGCAATTGCTTTTGTTGTTAACATGTAACATTGTTGTAAGAACTACTCTAATGAATGGAAAGACGTTGATTTCGTTATACCACTGCATGTCTAAAATGATGGGATTTATATATTATTTGAGGGCGTTACAAGGCCAATGTTGTGGCCAACGCCCTAAGTAGGAAATCCATTAGTGATATAGCTTGTATTGCTATCCAAGAATGGGAGATGTTGGGTGCTCTTGGCGAGTTCGACTTGCTTCTGGGTGAGTCTGTTGAGTCTGCGGCCTTATTTTCTGTAATTGCACAACCTACAATTGTGAATCGAGTGTTAGAGATATAAAAGAGTGACTTTGAGGTAGAATCCCTCCGGGAGAAGATCTCCAGTGAGAAGGTAGAGAAGGGTTTGATTGGGTATCCTGACCTGAGTGTGAGATATTGAGACCGCTTGTTTGTGTCGGAGTCTTGCCGAGAGGAAGTACTCTGAGAGTTTCATCATTTACGCCTTGCGGTGCACCCCGGAGGCACGAAGATGTATCATGATCTGAGTCGCCAGTTTTGGTGGAGGGGTATAAAGAAAGATGTGGCGGTGTTTGTGTCAAAGGGCCTTACTTGTCAGGAAGTGAAGGCCGGGCATCAGAGGCCTGCGGGGTTGTTACAACCCTTGCCTATAGCCGAGTGGAAATGGGAGCCGTCACAATGGATTTTTGTCGTGGGTCTTGAGGACTCAAGCGGGTAGCGATGCCATTTGGGTGGTAGTTGACCGGTTGACTAAGTCGGCGCACTTTATTCCTATGCGCGTGAGAGATTCGGTAGATCATCTTGTCGACTTGTATATTCAGGATATAGTGAGGTTACACGGGGTCCCAGTGTCGATTGTCTAAGATAAAGATCCGCGCTTTACTGCTAGGTTGTGGCAAAGTTTACAGAGTGCCTTGGGCACTAGATTGACTTTTAGCATGGCTTACCATCCTCGGTGATGGGCGGTCGGCGCACTATTGAGATCCTTGAGGATATGCTTTGGGGTTGTGTCCTTGACTTTGAGGGGTCGTGGGAGACACCTACCATTAGTGGGTTTGCCTACAACAAGAGTTTCCAATCGAGTATTGGCATGGCACCGTTCTTGACCTTGTATATAGCCAAGTGTAGGTCTCGGTGTGTTGGGCGAGGTGGGTGATGCACCTTTGTTAGGCGGAGTTGGTGCGGAAATAGCGGAGAAAGTTGAACTTATCCGTAAGAGGTTAGTTCTGACCCGAGTCGCCAAAAGAGTTATCTAACCGTCGAAGGAGGCCTTTGGCATTTGAGGTGGGTGATTACATCTTTACGAAGATATCACCTAGGCGGGGTTTGATGAGTCTTGGGAAGAGTCTTGAAGTTGTCCCCTCGGTTTATTGGCCCTTTTGAGATCCTTGGCGGATTGGGGAGGTTGCCTACCGTTTAGCATTGCCACATATTGTTTGGAGTGTATGGCGTGTTTCATGTTAGAATGCTTGAAAGTATGAGTGGATCCATCATATATCTTGGATTGGACCGACTTAGAGGTAGATGAGGATGCATTGTTTGAGGAGAGACCGGTCTTGGTCTTGGATAGGCGGGACCAAGTCTTGCGAGGCAAGGCGATTCCCTTAGTGAAAGTATTATGAAAGCATCACGGAGTTGAGGAAGCCACTTGGGAGCGTGAGTTAGAGGTCAGAGAAATATCTGAACTGTTTGTTAATGTTTGACCATGTGTTGGAAATTTTGTTTCATTAATGAACTCTAAAAACATTGTATATGTTTTGGACTATGGAAATATTGTAATTGTTGAATATGTCTAGGGAATGCGAGTTTTAATTTAACATTGTATATGTTGGATGTGTTTTAGAAATGCAAATATGTTGTTAACATTGAATATGTTATGGAGATGTGGAATATGTGTATTGAAATTAGTTGAATTTCACTAGAATGCATGTTGATAATGTATATTGAACCATATCTATAAATTGTTCTCTTGAGAAGAGATGGAATGGTAGTGAATGGGTCATGAGGTGAGTTTGAAGTTATAATCATGTTGAGAATTGAATAATCACAATTTTGAAAACTTATATATATAATTTAGGGACAAAATTCTTTAAGTGATGGAGGTTATAGCGATCGAGTCTTTCCCGTCATTCATTGTGTTACGGACTTAGGTTAGTGGTTGTTTGTTATTATGCGTATCTCATTTCCATCCTTTGGATATTTGTATTTGAGTTTTGGGATGTGTTGGTTAAGTTTAGAATAGGTTGGTTGTAAGTTTGAACAAATGGTTCTTTGTCAAGTTTGGCTTCTTCGCTCGGCGAGGCTTTTGCGCTTCGGCGAGCCTTGATAATTAGCCTGCGCTCGGCGAAGGTTCTTGCGCTCGGCGAGATTAGAGTCTTGAGGTTTCTTTTGAGACATAACCTGCTTTCGGCGGGCTTGCTTGCGCTCGAGTGAGCACAGTGTGTCTCTTCGCTCGGCGAGAACTCTTGCGCTTGAGCATGTATGCATCTCTTTTGACCTAAAGGGTGGTATTCTTCGCTCGAAGCGAGCTTTCTTGCGCTCGAGCGAGCTCTGTGTCCTTCGCTCGAGCGAGCACTCCTGCTTTCGAGCATGCGTTGGAGTTCTTGACACGAAGCTTCCGTTGTTCGCTCGAGCGACGCTTCTTGCGCTCGAGCGAGGTCTTTTGTGTCTTGTCGCTCGAGCGAGCCCTATATATATCAGTTCGTAGCAGCGTGTTTCAACATCACTTTTTCATCCCCATTTCTCTCCAAACCCTAAATTCGGCTGTCTCTCTCTCTCCACACACTTTCTCTCTCTCTACAAATACATCTTGTTCTTGGGTATCTCTACCCTAGTCCCTTTGTAAGAAAGGTAGAGTATCGTGTGGGCTTCATTTTGATCCGAAGAAATTTGAGTTTGGAGCATCTTGAGTTTTCTCTTCCTTCTCCTTTGAGCTTCTTCATTTGAGGTAGGGATAATCTACTCATTTTTATGAGCTTTAGCATAGACATTAGTCATTTTGTATAAATGAGGAGATTTGGAAATTTTGGGAAGTTAGGGTTTAAATTTGGAAATGTTTGAAAGAGGGTTTTCTACCTTTGGGTTCCATTGTGTAAGGAGGTCTTGAAAAATGGGTTAAGTGTATATAATTGATGAAATTGGGCCTTGGGTGCAATATTTGAGAAAGGGAATTAATACCTAATTGGATTTAAATAATTAATTTATATAATCAATTTGGTGGATTGGGGAAATATGAAATTGGGTTGAAAATCTTGAAATTGGAAGAAATTATGATTGAATGGTGTAGTTGAATTGATAAATCACTCACCGGTGGAAAATGTAATAATTTATTTGTTTGGTAAATTTATTATCTATTTAGAAATAACTGTTTTGGGCTATCAGTGGAGGATAGTCTTGATTGTTGTAGAAACTGCATGATGATTAGGTAAATTGAAACTAATCAATTGGAATATGTCATTGAATATGACGATCCGGTATAAACATTGAATATGTGATTGAATTGGTCATCGTATATGACAATTTGTTTAAATACATTGTATATGTGTGTGTGTGTGTGTGTGTGTGTGTGTGTGTGTGTGGGGGAGGAGATAGGGGATGTACTCTATTGTGTGGGAGGAGATAGGGGATGGACTCCATTGATAACTAAGTTGGTTTGGAGTGTCGGGGTGAAAGTCGAAACCTTATATACATCTGAATGATGTTCTTGATTGAAGTGTTGATAATATGAGTTGTAGTCTCATTTGAATTTTACGGATAAATAATGTACCATGTTAAAATTGATTTGAATAAAGGAATGGAAATGGATTGAAATGCGGTTGTAAATGTTTCTGGTTATGGAAAGGATGCATGTTGGTTTACATATGTGTAACATTTATCGGATACTAATGTTTTAGTTATTTCTCATATTATGTTTAGCATATCTCTATTGGGCATTGGCTCACTCTACTTGGGACACCATTTTGGTCTGGTGATATGCCACCTTCAAGGGTATAGCTTGAGAGGTTTTGGAATTTGAAGGCTTCGTTTTGATGTTTTGTCAATATTTGTGTTTAAATGTAAATCTAAGCGAGGGCTTTACTTGTAAGAGTTAGAACTCTTTTTGTGTAACAGTAACAACTTGGTAAGATGTAAGCCGATGGGCATTTTATTATTTTGTAAACCTTTGTAACTTATATGAAATACCCTTTTGTAATATTAACTCTGATGAATGAAAATGTGACTTATCTATCATGTTTATAAAACTATTAAATGATGGGTTTATGTAATTTTTTTGAGGGCGTGACAATAACTAGCTAAATTTAAAACTTTTAAATATCATTGTGTTTTTTATTTTTATCCTATTTCTATCCCATTAGACCATTACTACTATTTGTTAGTTTGTTAATTATAATTAAATTAATTGAAAATGAAAGCTTAATATAACTTTTCATATATATTATAGTTAATTTGTTACAACTATAATAATATATAATAGCATAATATATAGGGATAATCTCAAAATATAATTTTTTTTTTTAATGTGATTAAAAAGTCCATGTTAATAGTATATAGAAGAGTTAGATGGTTTCTTTTATCTCCAAAAAAGTCAATCTATTTTCTTTTCTTTTTAATTTTTTAAATAGAAACATCAATTGTTTATGTCAATAAAACAAAATTGATAAACATATATCAAAAAGCTACACAAATTTTTTTTTCTTTTTTTTCATTTTATAATATGTAGGATATTTACAAATGAAAAATGTTTGACAGCCCAAATTTTTTTCCATAATCCAACTTATAATGATGTAGTCATAAGTGTCAATTTTTGTACAAATATGAGAAGAGAATTAATTAAATTTTAAATTTCAACTAACCACATACTCAAATTTTGACTATTTCAAGATGTTATTTCACTATAATTCCAATTAAGAGAATCTTCAACCCTTAATATATTTTTTTATCAACTATAATTTGATAAAAATTTAAAAATATGAAACGTTGAAAATTATTGTTTTTCCATCAAATTTGGTAAAAAGAGAAAAAAAATTGGGATAAGAATGAAATTTTTTTAAAAAATTGATAAAAATTTAATGAAAAAGTTAAACTAATTCATATCAAATCAAAATTTTTATTCAAATTTAAAATCAAATTAGATAAAAAAAAATTAAAAGAAAATGATGAAAGTTTGAAAATATTTTGAAACCTTTTTATTCATAAAGATTAGAAATCCGTGTATATATTATATTCATATTGTATTTTTGGTTATGAAATTGAAATCAGAAGAAATGTAACTTAAATTATTGAATTAATAATAGAAATATCCTATTAATTATTATTAAATATCACTTCGCTTCATATTTAATTATAAAATTATATATTTGTTTTAATCATAACTTTTAAATTTGTATAGTTTCATAACAAGAAGAGGCATGTCATAACTTAGTTAATCTCATTTAATCAGGTTTAACTTTTTCTAATATAAATTATCAAAATTACACTAAATATATTTATATATATTTTTTAATTTTTTAAAGTAATAATTTAAAAGGTTATAAATATAAAAGTTAGCTTTTAAATTTCATGTATACCCGCAAAGTAAAATATTAAATTATCTCAAGATAATTGTAATGATTGTTTTTTTAATTTATAAAGTGTCGTGCATAGTCCGAGTTACCACTAGTATATATATATATATATAAGGAAAAGAGACTTTTTAAGAACATTGATTGTGAGAGCTCCAAACTCCCAAACTAATTTTGTTAATTTGTTAATTTTAAAGAAATAAAAAAAAAACTCTAATTATCCATGATTTTGAATTTTAAAATTTAAAACAATATGATCGTCACTCTCACTCTTTTCAAAAATAATATTGATCAAAACAATTCAAATAAAAGAAACAATAAAGGCACTAATTATCTATGATTTTAAATTTCAAAATTCAAAATAATATAGTAACCCACCCTCCTCCTTTCGAAATAATATAAATTCTAAAATTTTAAAACCCAATCAAATTAAAAATTCAATACAATTCTCTCTTTAGAATAGTCAATATTTGATCTTTTTTATAGCTACTCGGTTTTGACCCGTCACTTATTGTAATACGGACTCGGGTTGGATGGTTTAGAACGGTTATTAATATCTTGTTTCGCTTGTTTCCCCTCTATATTGGTTGTCGAGTTGTAGCTGTGTGTTTGGAACAGGTTGGTTGCTTGTTTTTCCCAACCTTTGATGCCTAGATTTGGGCTCTTTCGCTCAAGCAGGCTTCACAATTTTGTCAACTCTCAGTATTTCCTTTGCAGTGCGGAAATCTTTGGGAGAGTGCATTGGACACTCGAGCATCCAGTCTCATGCTTGAGCGGGGTCTTTCGTCTGTAAGACTTTTGGAATTGTGTATTTCACGCTAGAGCTTCATTTTCCACGCTCGAGTGGACCTTTGTGTCTGACGCTCAAGCGTCACTTTCCACACTCGAGCGGACCGTGTGTCTTTAAAAGGTCACAGCACGCTAAAAAAGTCATTTTTTGCCTTTCTCTCTCTTTTCTCTCTCCCTTTTCGCCATTGCCAGGGTTTCTCGAGCCTAAAAGCTTGGGTTTCATCTAGTTACACCAATTTTCTACCCCTAGTCCTATAGATCAAAACGTAGAGGTTCTCAAGGGCTTCCCTTTGATATGAGCGGATCGTGTTTTCGTCGCCATCGGATTTTCGACTTTTCTCCTCTTCGCTTCAAGAGGTAGGGATTCTTGAGCTTCTCTTCAATACTTCTTTATAGATAAACTTGTGGTATTTTCATTACATTTAAAGTGTAGTTGGTGGTTGAATTTGTTAAAAAGCATATGGGTAGATTTGGGTTTAAAATAGTGAGTTTGTAGGTTTGTGTATAATTTGATTGTGGGTTACAAATCATGTGTAGAATGTAAACTAAGAGGGTTTGGTATACCCTTTGTTACTTTGAAATGTCAAGGAGAAGTTTCATGTAGAATGGAAATTGAGGTTATGTTTTGGTTGTTTATCAGGCTTGGGATTTTTGGGATTAAATAGTGGATTTGGCTATTGTTGCATGTGTAGGGAATTGGAGTAGGGAAATGCTATCCTCTCAAAACAAAATGGAATTAATTGTCTCTTTTATAAAACATGAGGGTTTGTGATGAACGAGAAGGTGGAATTTCCTTAGGGTATATTTATATTTTGGATTACGTGATTGACGTCTAGAGTTTTGTCCGTGGCCCGGTGGATGTCACGCCCACTTTTTATGCCATGACTACCATTACCAAATCTTTTATTATAATACAATTTGAGAGATCATGTGCGGAAATTTAATACAATAATGAATACTTTTATTAAAGGTTCTCTCATTGAATATGAAGCGAATGCAACATGAGATAAAAATAAATAAATTGCCCGTAGGCTTACACCTTTTAAATTAAAAGAAAGGGTTTAACCTTTTTACATCAATGGCATTCGCCTACAAATAAATGGCCCTGGGCGACACATAAAGAAGATCCTCGATCTTGAAATCCTTCTCAACGTTCACCTAAAATAGGATTAACAGCGTGGGATGAACATAAAGTCTAGTAGGGATCCCAATATGATCCTAAACAATATCAACATCTGAGATAGCTATGATCATGAATGCTTTAGATCATATCATATACATAATGTGACGGTTTATCTGAAATGTACTTATATAGGAACTTTTCTCAAAATCATTCATTTCATTGAATAACATAAGCATTTTACTTTTCTTTCTTCATGTTACTTTTTTCAAAATTCATATGACAATAACAAGTTCCTGAAAACAATTTCAAAAAGCCCATTTCGTTTTCTCCTACTTTCCAAACGTACACCAAATTTGCCTTTTTGAAACATGTTCACAAGTATCCGATGTCCTTCACATTATTCACAATCTCATTATAGTTCTTACATCTGTTTTCAACACATTCATATCTATACATATAAACATTCAGTACAAAGGGAAAATAACAAGCATCCAACAACTATCTACTCAACGAATGAGGCAACTCGGCCTTCCAGAACCATAACCATCATGACCCATAATATACACAGATATACTGAGACAATAATGATAAACAAGTTCCGCTCTACCTGCCTTAAGCACGGAAAGCCAATGATATACCTTTCCATAACATAATGGTAAGCCAAGGATACACCTTTCTGTAACTGAATGCCAATTTACCAGACACCGGTTAGAAGGTAATGGTACCCCTGCCAAGTTCTCCAAGCGCTAGCTGGAAGGTACTGGTACCTCTCATTCTAAGCGCGGCCAATTCTCCAGGTTCTAGCTGAAAGGTAATGGTACCTCTCATTCGAAGTGCGAGCCATTCCCAACCATCTCAACACACTAGAATGCATAACAACATAAGTGTAATACATACAAAATGTATATAAACACATAATCACATATGGAGTACATCCCCTTTACATTCCCAAATAACCATACATATCCAATATATATAAATATAGTCATACTCAATGACAAGCACAAGCGATTAATTTCAATTCACTTAGTCCACATGCCATTTCTGCAACAGTCATGGCTATTCTCCACCGATAGCCCAAAACATATATTTCTAAACATATATACAATCTCCAAAATAGATAAACTATTCATATTTTCATAGGTGAGAGATTACAAATATCCAACCCCACCATTTACATTCATATCTATCCATTTTTGCATCTAATCTGAAAGGAAAACACAAATCCAATTCTCGCAAGACTTTCGGTCTAATACTTGATGATAATATGTGAAGGTTCCAAGATCCGACCTCAAGTTCATTATTAGTTTACAAAGGGTGATGATTTCATTTTCTTTCAAAAAGACCACTTTTCTTTATTTTCCAATCCACACAACTCCAACCATTTTCCAAGAATTCATTCTTGTCATTTTACAAAACCAAAACCAAATCCATCCTCTTTATTTTACAAACCAATTCCATTGGTATCAAAACCATAACTTAACTCAACTCAACTTCACATGATTTGTCTAAAACAATGTCAATATCGTGGTTACTTCTCTCTTTTTTTTTTCTTCTTTTGGTATAAACATAATTATACAACCCATATTAGCAAAATACAAAGATTATTCAACTTCTTCCCTTTTAAATCCATTAACTCAATAATATTAAATTAAGGCTTTCCTCCCTCTCTTCACAAACATAATAAATCATTTCCCAAATAACCCAACAACAAACAACTTAACAACTCCAATCACTAATATCAAACCCTAGATCCCCTTTCATGGCTTTCAAGAAAATCCATCATGAATATGGTTTTTATGCAATAAAATCTACCATCTATCTATAGATGAAGTATTGGAAAGGAGCAAAGAAATCCCTACCCTCTTGAAGCAAAGAGGAAACAACCCAAAAATCACCGGCGACGAAATCACAAACTACTTAGATCAATAGAAAGCCCTTGACAAGATCTACAACCTTTCCCAAAGGACCAAGGTGAAAAGATGGCTCTAGGTGAGTAGATCTGAAGATCTAAGTGCGAAAAGTCATGTTTTAGAGAGAGAAGAGAAAGATCACAGGTTGAGAGGAAAAAGGGGAGGAAAATATTGATAGAGAAGTGGTTTGGGCCTATTTATAGTAGTAGAGAATAGCCCTAAGGCCAAACAAAATAATAGGCCCAAAAGCCCCCAAAGGTAGGGTCCATTCGAACCCAAAAAAAAAAACCATAGGGGGTCTACCCTTAGGGGGATTCGACCCTTTAGGTAAAAAGACAATCTGGCACAAGTAAGGGGGTAGACCCAAGAGGGGTTGACCTAATTTCAACAACTAACACAGATTCTGCAATATAAGAGGGTTGACCCTCCCCAAACTACTGTCGACCCTATTTTCCAGCAACACTTCCACAGACTTCACCAACAGGTAAGGGTCGACCCTTAGGAAGGCTGGTGTTGACCCTAGAATAGAATTTCTAAGTCTCCAAGGAACTTTTGACAAGAACAAATGTGAACAACCAAACCCAACAAGTTTAAATCGGATTATACTCCTCCAAAACCAATATACAACAACACCTAAGATTTTCAAAATAAAAATAAAGGATTCAAATACACTTCTCAAAAGTTTTAAAAGGGTACAAGTGCTACAGTGGAGGATGGTATTGCTTGTTACCAGAGATGGTCTATGAGTATTCTTCTATGATGGGTTATGCGATGTAACACATTGTGTTGTCTTTGATAAAGGAACATTGTGAATAGACAATTCCATTGTTAAGTAACGGACCATGTGGTTAAAGGGGTAGCTGCAACATTTGTAAGTGTTGTCTCCATTGAGAGACTGTTGTTGAATAGTTGTGGTCTTGATGTTTAGTACCACATGATGTGTTATTGAGATGTTCAAAAGAAGGGAAAACCGTTGGAATGGTAGTTCGCGGAGTATTTTAATTAGAAAGGAGTTAATATAAATAACTAATAATGTGTTGTTATAATGATGATCGGACTAGGAGTATGTATTCCACCTAGTATTATTGATGCTGGTTAGCGTGATTATATTTGATTGTGATTATTATAGTGATAATTGAACTAGGTGTATGTATTACACCCGTGTAGTATTCTGTCGATTAGCTTGTTATGCTTTTGATGTGATGTCGTTTGGAGGTTCGTTTCCCACCGTGTCATAGTTGGCAAAGCGTGGCGCCTTGATAAAGGTTTCCTCGTCCCTTCCAGTTTGTGCCCAGTAAAGTGTGAAAAGGGGGTCCATTTCCCGCCGTATTGTTAGCCGGCAAAGCATGGTGCGTTATGATAGGTTATTCATCCCTTCCGGTTCACGCCCGGTAAAGTATGACCTGAGGAGCACCTCCTTCCGGGTGAGGCCAATAAAGTGTTATTTGTTATGAGGAGCACCTCCTTCTGGGTGAGGCCGATAAAGCGTAATGTGATATTGGTATTGTTGGATCTGCCAACCCTACTGTAGGCCGGTGGAGATGGAATTGGAAGTATGTATTACTCATGTTATCTCGTTTTGAATATATGGTTATGTATATGAACGTTGTCGGTTTTCATATTGTGGGGATGAGATTGGTAGTATTAATTACTCAGTCATCTCGCTTGAATGTATTCTCATGTTAATGGTTTCATACCGGTCACCTCTTAAGATCAATGGGCCTATGGTCAAGGAAGGTTGTAGATACATATATATATATGCTGGGATAGAAATGTTTATGGTGTATAGAGAGATAGGATGAGAATCATGATTTGCTTATGGAGGTGTTTTCTCAGGAACGATTGTTTAAGTGAGATTCAATGTAATTTATTTTCATTCAATGTAAGCCTTTTGGCATTGTACTGTATCTCATTTATATCATCATTATTATTGTGAGAGAATGTTACTATTTATTCTTTTTTATTCTCAACTAAATGGAATGGTTATAATGGATTTGGATAATAAAAGTCGGGGCGTGACAACTTGGTATCAGAGCGAGTCGGGTCGAATACCTTGGGCTTGTGGGAGGTGGTTTTACCATAGTGGGTTTACTATGCTTGGCGAGGACATTGCATATAGATGATTTATGTGTTAGGGCTTTGTGTGTTGCATTTGTGTGAGCATGGGATTAAGTTTTCTGGATAATGCTTGTCACTAGTGAACTTACTTTGAGGTTCTATTGGAAACACACCTAATCAATGTGGTTTCTAATAGAAGTTCCTTGAGAGTTTTTGTGACACCTCTGTTCCGTGATTTGCAAATTGGTCCTTAATTTAAGTATGATTATGTGTTTAGCATGATTTCATGTGCCATTATGTGAATGTATGTGATTTTAGAATTCTATCTGTTCACCGTAGGAATATCTGTTTGAATAATCCGCTTCAGAAATTAAATTGAGGGCCTTATTGGCCACAGAACCCGAAATTGATTACGCCATTACGGTTGGCATAATTTTTAGAGCCTACGGTGAAATTTAATTAAAAATTGATTCTGGTCAATTTAAACTAATTAAATTGATGAATTAAGGGCCCAAATATTTTATATTAAAATATGTTATTAGTGGGCCTTGTTGTGTTATAGCATTACACCCCTCCTTAGCTCATTTGAGCTCAAAAATCTGAGGACACCATTGTGAGAGAGTGAGGGCCGGCTGTTAGAGAGAGAGAGGGAGAGAATTGTGCTATTTCGACTCAAGCTTGAAGAAATTGAAGTCCATCTCTAAATTGGACCATAGATTGAATGAATTAAGCTTCTAGGTAAGTGAACTCATGGATTTTTGTTGTAAATGTGTAGATTCAAGTGTGTTTGATGATCAAGAACATGAGTTAGCTTGATGTTAAGGAAATGGAGTTGTTTGTGTTCAATTGATGGTCAATGAAGGCATGCATGTGTATAATTGTTGTAGAATTGCATAATCTAGCATGTATTGAGTTGAACATGAAAGTAAAGGTGTTAAATCTTACATGCAAGCATGCTTTTGTTGTATCCCATGAGAATGAACACCATTTGTTTTGTTTGGGTTGGAAATGAGGTCAAAAATTAGCATGCATGTTTGAATAATTAAGAGATGAGCTTGAATGCATGATTTTACCATATTAGAATGAGTTTTGGGGCATGCATGTGAATTATTTGTAAATTGAGCCTCATTGAGTTGTAATTTGGGGTCTATACCATGTTAGCATGATTGTACATGAAATTCGAGCCATTGCATGCAAGAAGTGTAATTTGGAAAATTGTTTTGGAGCTCAAGAACACAACTGAGGAAACCCGAATTTTGATGTCCTTCGGCGGGGAATGTCCCCCCAGTATTTTGTTCTTGCAGGCATGGTGTCCGCTCGAGCGGGGAAGTTCACACTCGAGCGAGGGATCATGGAGGATGAACTTCCGCTCTAGCGTTCTAGTTCACGCTTGAGCATAAAAATGATGCATCCAGTACTTTTTGCAGACATAGCGTCCGCTCGAGCGGGGAAGGTCACGCTCGAGCGGGGACCTATGTTGAGAGGCCCTCCGCTCGAGCGCCATATTGGGCAATCGAGCGCAATTTCCACCTATCCAGAACTTTTGCAGGCCTTAAGGGTTCACTCGAGCGGGTAAGTTTACGCTCGAGCAGGGACCCTGATTTTTGAAATTTCACTTTCGCTTTCTGTGTTTCGTTTTCCGTTCTCTTTCACTTACAAGCACTCTTAGGCATGTGTTAAGCATTGTAAATGAGTTAATGAGATAAGAATAAAGCCTAAAGAGGAATATATGAATTAAAGAACGGATTGAGCTATTAGTGACACTCTTGTGTTCGTGAAATGTGTAGGGTCGAGCTCTAGGGCAAATCCACAAGCCGATCACTGTGAGTAATATCGATATTGAATGCTTGTGAGTGTCCAATTGTTTATTCCCTTATAAGCTTATGAATTGCTAATTGGGATTGTGGATGTAAGATAAACATGATTGGACCCAAGGTCGTTTTGATAAACATGAATGGACCAAAGGTCGTTTTGTTAAACTGGAATGGACCAAAGGTCGTTTTGATAAACCTGAATGGACCCAAGGTCGTTTTGATAAACGTGAATGGACCAAAGGTCGTTTTGTTAAACAGGAATGGACCAAAGGTCGTTTTGATAAACATGAATGGACCCAAGGTCGTTTTGACATGAATGAGTGGGCCGAAGGCTGTTCTGGCATAAATGAATGGGCCAAAGGCCGTTTTGATACGAATGCGTGGGCCAAAGGCCGTTTTGACATACATGACTGGGCCAAAGGCCATTTTGACTTAATCGAATGGGCCAAAGGCCGTTTTGACAAGAATGGAAATCTGAATGGGCCAAAGGCCGGCATGTTTGAAATTGCAGTCACTTGATTTGTATTTAGTTATATATATCTGTTAAATAGAAATATGAATTGGGCCCAAGGCCGTTTGGAATATGTTGTTCTACAATGTTATGTAAATGCTATATTTGATATTATTCACTGGGCTATCGCTCACGCTCATTCATGTGTTTGTAGGTGAGCCAAGAGATGCACAAACCCAGCCCCAATGAAGTTTGCCAGGAACAACAAGAGTTTTGGAGAGTCAACCTTGTGTCTCACGCACGAGACCCATTCTTGCCACTTTGTTATGTATTTACACTTTATCTTGTTGGCAAGGACTTTATGTATATTTGTAGATAGTCTGTCGTGGGTTGACTCATTTTGGATGATCCTGTGTGTAAAGAATTTTTTGAACTGTACTTTTGATGTAGGTTATTAACGCATACGTGTATGGTTTGCTTGGAGTGCATATAAGCACGACTCTATGGACAAAGTTTTTAATTACTGCTTCCGTTTGGCCCCTTTTCTCTGTTAAGCTACGTTTGTTCTGGTTTGAGACCGTAGGTAATCTCAGGATTACTGGCCGGTTATGTCCTTAACCCATAGGGGCGAGTTTGGGCCATGATAGTTTCGGGGTGCGTAGTTATCTTGTGGACTTGATTCGATTATGTGATTAAGTGTTTAATTGTTTTTATGTGACAGAATTACGTGTTTCAGAACTATGTGTGTCTTGTAACTTAGCGGGGTTAGTGTATGCCTCGCACGAGGCCGTTGCGTTGTTTACTGAGTTTGTTTCGATTTTGGTTTTATAGGATGTCTTCTAGAGGAAGTAGAGGTCGTGGGGGAAGTAGAAGTGTTGGTAGAGGCACAACTATTCCATTAGTACCTGCCCCTACAGCGTCGGCTGTGGGTGAGGAAGTTGCACGTGAGATTGTGAAGGCGGTGAGAGATGCTCTAGCTCGCAATGAGGGGAACCATGGGCATAACCTTAAGTTGACCAAGGAGTCTCTTCGCTCCATTCCACCTATGTTTTTGGGGGAGCCTAAGCCTTTGGAGGCTGATGACCAGTTAGAATAGATTACCAACACTCTCGATATGCTCGGAGTCGAAGACAAGGAGTTGAGGGTTGTGTTATCTAGTTTCTAATTGAAGGGAGACGCCAGTTATTGGTGGAAGTGGTGCAAGTTTCTGTGGGCACCACTGGTGGTGCTTTCACTGAGGCCTCTTTGGCTAAGTACTTTCCTCCTTTCGCTCGGGAAAGATTGAGGAATCAGTTTGTTGAGTTGCACTAGGATGATACTCCTTTGGCATAGTTTGAGGTGAGGTTCACTAGTTTGTCAAGATTTGCTCCAAAGTTGGTTGCAACAGAAGAGTGACGTTGTCTTAAGTTCGAAGGGAAGTTGTGTGATGTTATTCGAAGAAGAGTTGCCAGGGCAATGCATAGAGATTATCATGCCTTGGTAGAGGCAGCGACTCACGTGGAAACAGTTATTGATAGTGTTGGTCAAGATGAGGAAGAAGAGTCCACACCGTTAAGTTCAACTGTTCGGAGAGGTAGTAGACCTAGTAAGAATTGAAGATGAGCAAGGTCTCAGGCATAGGGGCAGTTGACGCCTCAGGCTACATTTGTTTCTTCAAACTCGTGTTGTGGAGGGTCTAGTCAGACTCAAGCATCCTCGAGTCAGTCTCAGAATAGGGGACCACCATGGTGTTCTTGATGTGGTTGGACAGGCCATGTTTGGCATTGATGTCCTTTGAAGGAGCAGAGCCAGTTCTAGTAGTCCAAGCAGGGACAATAGTAAGGTTGGAGGTGTGAAGGGGCTTTGATGCCTTGTAGTGTCATTTGATGTTACCTTATGTAAGGTTGTATGCCTATGGATGTTGTTTATACATGTGTGTATGTGGTTGTAAACCCAAATGGTGTGGTTATGTAACTAACCTTATATTTATTGATAATGTGCTGATAGATGTTGTACGGATTGAAAATCCTAGCTTTATTATGCCATATTGATGTTGTGGGGAAACGGGTTGGCTTGTGATGTCTCAGGTTGGTCTCGTATACCTTGTTGAGAGGCAAGGATGTGTTTTGGACTTTGAGTCATGAGGATAGAAGGATTTGTGGTTTGGCCATATGGAATTCAAAGTTGGTTGGAACTTAGGCACCTCGGGAATCGTTTACGGTTTGAGTTAATGGTCGTAAGGTTGAGGGGGTATTTCTGATTTTACTTGGGGCGTGGAGCCTCGCTTTTGGGTGCATTTGATTGGTATGGTTATGTAAACCTCTTGAGTTGGGGTGACGTGTTAATGTGAAAATTTTACAAGCGCTTTTGTGCCATTGGATTATGTCGATTAATATTGCTGGTGTTGTGTTGGTTTGAGACTTCTGAGATTTGGGAAGCTATTTGTGTTATATTATATCTCTTGGTATTATATTTATTTCTATGTATTGTTGTGATAGAAATTGCATGAGAGTTAGGTAATTTGAAACTAATTTCTCACCCGTTGTCATTGAATACGACCATGTCTAAATACATTATATATATATATATGATTGTTTGGGAGAAGAAATGGGATGTACTCTATGTATAATTATGTCTTTAACTACATTGTATATGTAAAATGTTTGGAATCACCGTGGGTGTGATGGTTGTAATTGGGTGATGGTTAAGATTCACCAGATACTGTTGAGAAATAAAATGAAAAGTGAATTTGGTTTAAGGGCCTTTTAAGGCATTTGTTTCAATTGAAAATTTTGGATATGAAACTTCACGTGTTGTTTGGAGAAAATGTTTGCAAAACGAATGGTCTTCTTGAGACGTTGGAACAAAATTTTGTTGGAAAATGTTGTAAGTTTGAATAACTTTCGAGGAAAACGGGATAAGTAATGAATGAGTTTTTGAAATAATAAGAGAATCGTTGTTTTAACAAGATTATGTGATTGTTCTGTTCAACCTTGTAGGGGTGAATTATATTATGGTTTAGTTTCAGTTACCAGTTATGTGTGTTTTATTTTTTTCCCTTGTGGGTTGGCATCGGTTGTTTCAATAGTGCCAGAGAGTTGTCTCTATGAACTATGGTTCTGGGTGTAGCTCTTCTTTTAGTGAGAGCTAATTGGGAAATTCTAGTTGGGAGTGCAGTTTCCTTTAATATTCGAGTGTAGAGCTATAGTGATCTCAGATTTTAACCCGGCTCTTATGACATTCTGAACTCGGGTCTTGTGGTTTAATGTTGTTGTTATGTATTTTCCTCCTCTTACTCTTTGAATTTGAGTTTTTGAATGTCTTGAGCTCATTCAGAACAGGTGGGTTGCTAGTGGGTCTAGAACCTTGTTGCCTAGAATTTTGGTCTTCCGCTCGAGCGGGCCTCCTTGCGCTCAAGCGGATTTGAAATCTTTCAGTACTTTTTGTGTCTAAAAAAATACTACATAAGTGTTTTTTATGCTCCAGGGGAGTTTCTTACGCTCAACCGAGTCTGAACTGGAGCGGCCCCTATGGCGCTCAAACGACTGTCTGAAGTCTATAAAATACTGGACAAGTGTATTCTACGCTCGAGCGGGTCGAATTTATGTGTCTGACACTCGAGCGTCAAACTCTCCGCTCGAGCGAACTATACGTATATCAGATCGTGAAAGCGACTTTTTAAATCACTTTTTCTGTCCTTTCTCTCTCTAAAACTTTCCAAAACCCTAAGTTGAGAGCTTCTCTCTCTAAAATACTCTCTCTCTCTCTCTACATTTTGACATAGATCTAGTGATCTTCTCACCCTCATTCCTTTGATAAAAACATTGAGCTCTTTAAGATCTCCATTTTCATCCGAGTAGAAGTCGATTTCGTCATCTTTGGAGCTCATCTCTTGCTTGGCTCGTCTTCTCTTCTTGAGGTAGGGATATTCTACTCTCCTATATGGGTTTTGACATAGATGTTAGTCATCTTGTATAAATAGTGTGATTTGGGGATTTTGGGTGAAGTGGGGTTTGAGTTTGAAAATTTTAAAAGAGGGGTTTCTACCTTGGACTCCATATGTGTATGTGAGGTCCTGAAAATGGGGGTTGTTTGTATAATATGGGTGAAATTTGGCCTTGGGTGCAACATTTGAGAAAAGGGGAAGAATGCCCTAATTTGAATTAAATAAAGCATTTGTATGATTAATGAAATCAATTGTGGAAATATGAAATTGGTTTGGAAATTATGAGATTGGGGGAAAATGTGATTAAATGGTGTAGTTGGATTGATAAATCACTCACCTATGGAAAAGTTAATAAATTATCTGTTTGATAGATTTATTTATCTGTCTACAAATAACTGTTTTGGGCTATCGGTAAAGGATAGCCATGATTGTTGTAGAAACTGCATGATGATTAGGTAAATTGAAACTAATCAACTGGATTATGTCATTGAATATGACGGTTGGATTAACGCATTGAATATGTGATTTAATTGGTCATTGTATGTGACAAAGTGTTTAAATACATTACATATGTATCTTTGTTTGGGAGGAGAAAGGGGATGTACTCCATTGTTTGGGAGGAGATATGGGATGTACTCCATTGTTTGGGAGGAGATAAGGGATGGACTCCATTGATAATTAAGTTGGCCGGAGTGTCCAGGGTGAAAGTCCCGAAATCTTATATACATCTGAATGATGTTAATGATTGAAGTGTTGATGATATGAGTTGTAGTCTCATTTTGAATTGTTTGGATAAAAATGAACCATGTTAATGAATTGATTTGGATAAATAAATAGAAGTGGATTGAAATATGGATGTTAATGTTGATTGGTTATGGAAAGAGTGTAACTTGGTTTTCAAGTGTTAAACATTTATCGGATGCTAATGGTTTAGTTAATTCTCATACGTTGTTTAGCATATCTCTCGGGCTTTGGCTCACCCTACTCGACACCATTTTTCGTGCACAGTGATATGTCGCCTCCAAGATCTTAGCTCGAGGTTTTGGAGTTGAAGACTCCTTTTGTTATTTGTTTTGATGTTAAATGTATATTCAAGCCTAGGGCTTCCTATGTATAGAGCTAAGACTCTTCTTTTGTTGCAACCAAGTTATCTCTTGGGAAACCAGAAGCTGTGAGGGCATTTATTTATTTAAATATCTTCTATAAAGAATACTCTGATAAAAGTAATATGTAACATTTCTATTATGTTTTATGGATTTTATGAATGGATGATTATGTCTTATTTTGAGGGCATTACAACTTGGTATCACAGCATACCGGGTTTGAATACTTTGATGACGTGGGAAGTAGTTAGTACCACAATGGGTTTGACTCACTTGTTAGAGACTTAAGTGTAATGTTATGTGTTTATGTGATAACATATTTATGTGACTATATGGGTATGGAATTTAGTTTCTAGGATGTTGATCGGGTCCATGGGTTTCTGGGAGTCCTGTTGGAAAGGCACTTGATCACCGCTGCTTTCTAACTGGAACTCTAGCAACGCCACGAGACGGCCATTATCTGGAAATGAAATTCGTAAGTGTTTATGTGATTATGTGTTTATGTGTTTATGTGGAGTGAATTACAGTTGTCCATCGTAGTAGGACGCGAGTGAGATAGCTTCGGCACATTTGTAAATGTGCTAATCCTTTTGTTACCTTATTAGGATGTCAGGACGAGGTCATGGCGGTAGGCGTGGTAGGCCTAGGAGGCAGGAGATGCCTATACTGGATGAGATTCCAACATAGGAAGAGGGAGTTGGTCAGGTCAACGTGGCCAAGCTAGTAGGTCAGCAGGCCATAGGCGCCTTAGCTCGTGAAATAGCTGGAGCATTGAGGGAATCTATGGACATTCTCAGGGCTGAGAATCAAGTCTAGGCCCAAGTAGCTTAAGCAAGGCCATCTTTTCTGAAGAGGGAGTTCTTTCGGTCGAATTCGGATAAATTTTTGGGTGATCCTAAGGAGCCATTAAAGGCGGATAAGTGGCTTGTGCAGATGAGGAAGACATTTGAGATGCTTGGCATGGAAGATGGGGGCTTGCGAGTGACCTTAGCGTCCTTTCAGCTGAAGGGAGATGCTGGTTAGTGGTGGAAGTATGCTCGGGGACGCATCGGAAGGACTTGGGAGACCTTTGTGGAAGCTTTCCAGGACAAGTAGCTGCCTGCTACGGTGAAGGAGAAGTTGAGGGATCAATTCTCCAAGTTGGTGCAGTTGATCACCCCAGTTACAGAGTTTGAGGCCACCTTTACTAGCCTATCTAGGTTTGCACTGGAGTTAGTGGCGACTGAGGAGCGCCGATGTTTGGAGTTTGAGAAGAGGTTGTGGACCAGACTCTTGTTTTGAGTGGCCGGATCCATGATTAGGGATTATGGGCGCCTTGTGGAGGCTGGTGCCCATCTTGAGACCGTTATGCATGCAGAGGAGGAGAGGATGAGGGGCTCCAGGAGGAGTCAAGATGGCCAGGGGGACGGTAAGAGGCAGAGGGATTTTAATCCTCAACAGTCCCAAGGAGTACATTTGAGATCTACATTTCCAGTACTGAGTTCAGGTTCTGGAAAAGGCAGTCAAGGAGACATCACCTATTACAAATGTGGCCCGGTGGGCCACAAGTCTCCAGTTTGCCCACGGAGGGAAGGAGGGCAGCGTGCAGCATCATCTTCGGCTCGTTCTCAAGGCCAGAGGCAGGGCAGAGGCCAGCCGCTCACTTGTTATCGCAGGGCAAAGGAGCACTTAAAGAGGTTTTGCCTGCAGTTGAGTGGCACATCTAGTGCGTTTGGTTCGAGGCAGACACAGAGTTACTAGCCAGCGCAGTCAGTTCAGGCCTCGAGGGCCAATCAGGAAGCCTCTTCGGCTCAGTTAGTGCAGCAGTCTTATGCTCTGAGAGGTGAGTAGGTAGATCAGAGACCTACAGGGCGCATGTATGCTATTACGGCGCCGGATCTTGTACCGACTCCATTAGTAGGAAAAGGTACCTTTTTGTTTTGCAACTCAGTTGCTAATGTGTTAATTGATACGGGGTGCATCCCATTCCTTTATATCTTCTGCATTTGCATCTGTTTTGAGATTAGAGTTGGCGCAGTTATCATCTCCTATTTGTGTTGTATCACCTATTAGGGATGAGATGGTTTTGAAACAGGGGTGTCGGGGCTGTGATATAGAGGTCGCCGATCGTCGGCTTCCCTTTTCTTTTGTATTGATGGATATGTTCTGGTTTGATGTAATTTTGGGTATGGATTGGTTCTCGTCATACCGGGCTGTTATAGATTGTTACTGCCAGAGGGTTACTGTATGTACCTTGAGTGAAGATTGTTTTCATTTCTTGGGAGATCGGGTTGGTAGAGTTTTACCACTGGTGTATGATCCGCGAGGGCAGACTGAGCTTAGTTGTCTTCTCGCTAGCTTTATGAGTAGTGAGTGTGATGAGACTCGGACTGAGTTGCCAAGAGTGGTTTGTGAGTACTCGGACGTCTTTCCCGAGGATCTTATTAGTTTGCCACCCCATCGAGAGATCGAGTTTTCTATTGACTTAGTGTCTGGCACGACAACAATTTCCATGGCAACGTACCATTTTGCCTCAGCCGAGTTGAGTGAGTTGAGGACTCAACTTCAGGAGTTGCTAGATAAGGGTTTTATTCGCCCTAGTACTTCGCCTTAGGGAGCACCGGCCCTCCTTGCTAAAAAGAAAGATGGGGCTTTGAAACTTTGCATTAATTATCGAAAGTTGAACTGGGTTACGGTTAAGAATAAGTACCCTATGCGTTGTATAGACGATTTGTTTGATCAGTTGAAGGGATCTCGTTGTTTCTCCAAGATAGACTTGAGATCGGGTTACCATCAGTTGAGGGTCAGGGAGGAGGATATTCCGAAGATGGCATTCTGTACGCGGTATGGTGATTATGAGTTTCTAGTGATGTCTTTTGGGCTTACCTATGCACTTGTTGTGTTCATGGATTTGATGAACTGGATCTTCCGAGAATTCTTAGATCGTTTCATGGTCGTCTTTGTGGATGACATTTTGATTTATTCACCTTCTGAGGGGAAGCACGAGGAACACTTGCGAGTGGTGCTTGAGTTGCTTAGAGCCCATAAGTTGTATGCTAAGTTTGGGAAGTGTGAGTTCTGGCTAAGAGAGGTTAAGTTCTTAGGCCATGTGGTATCTGGGGAAGGGGTGACTGTAGATTCATCCAAGATAGAGGCAGTGCAAGATTGGGTACAACCTAAGAATGTCTTCGAGATCCGTATTTTCTTGGGGTTAGCCAGGTATTACCGTCTGTTTGTGAAGGATTTCTCCAGGCTAGCTTCACCTTTGACTAGATTGACGCAGAAAGGGGTCAAGTTTGTCTAGAGTGAGACTTGTGAAAAGTTGTTCCAAGAGCTTAAAGTTAGACTTACCACCACTCTAGTCTTGATTATTTTGGAGAGGGGTTTGGGTTATGCAGTGTATTGTGATGCCTCACGAGAGGGTTTGGGTTGTGTATTGATGCAAGAGGGGAAAGTAGTAGCCTATGGCTCACGTCAATTGAAAACACACAAGTGAAACTACCCTACTCACAACCTAGAGTTAGCAGCTGTAATATTTGCCTTGAAGATTTGGAGGCAATATCTTTATGCTAAGAGATTCGAGGTGTTCTTGGATCATAAAAGTCTGAAGTATCTATTTACATAGAAAGACTTGAATTTGAGGCAGAGAAGGTGGATGGAGTTCATTGAAGATTATGATTTCGAGTTGCACTATCATCCGGGAAAGGCCAATGTTGTGGTCGATGCCCTAAGTAGGAAGTCCATTAGTGATGTAGCTTATATTGCTATCTGTGAATGGGAGATGTTGGGTGCCCTTGGTGAGTTTGACTTGCATCTGGGTGAGTCTGTTGAATCTGCAGCCTTGTTTTCTATAGTCGCACAACCTACACTTGTGAACCAAGTGTTAGAAGCACATAAGGGTGACTTCGAGGTAGAATCCCTCTGGGAGAAGATCTCTAGTGGGAAGGTAGAGAAGGGTTTGACTGTGTATCCCGACCTGAGTGTGAGATACCGAGATCACTTGTTTGTGCCGGAGTCGTGCTGAGAGGAAGTACTCCGAGAGTTCCACCATTGACGCCTTATGGTGCATCTGGGAGGCACAAAGATGTATCACGATCTGAGTCGCCAGTTTTGGTAGAGGGTTATGAAGAAAGATATGGTGGTGTCTGTGTCAAAGTGCCTTACTTGTCAACAAGTGAAGGCCGAGCATCAGAGGCCAGCGGGTCTGTTGCAACCCTTGCTTATAGCCGAGTGGAAATGAAAGCATGTCACGATGGATTTTGTTGTGGGTCATCCGAGGACTTAACAGCGTAGTGACGCCATTTGGGTGGTAGTTGACCGGTTGACTAAGTCGGCGCACTTTATTCCTATCCGTGTAAAAGATTTGGTAGATTATCTTGCTGACTTGTATATTCGGGACATAGTGAGGTTGCACGGGGTCCCGGTGTCAATTGTCTCAGATAGAGATCCACGTTTCACTGCCCAGTTGTGGCAGAGCTTGCAGAGTGCCTTGGGCACTAGATTGACCTTTAGCATGGCTTACCATCCTCAGACTGACGGGCAGTCCGAGCATACTATTCAGATCCTTGAGGATATGCTTCAAGGCTATGTCCTTGACTTTAAGGGGTCGTGAGAGAGACACCTACCCTTAGTGGAGTTTGCCTACAATAACAGTTTCCAATCGAGTATTGGTATGGCACCGTTTGAGGGCTTGTATGGCCGATCGTATAGATCTCTAGTGTGTTGGGCCGAGGTGGGTGATGCACCTTTGTTAGGTCCAAAATTAGTTCGGGAAACGACGGAGAAAGTGGCACTTATTCGTAAGAGGTTGGTTACAGCCCAAAGTTGCCGAAAGAGTTGTGCCAACCACAGGAGGAGAACTTTGTCATTTGAGGTGAGTGATCACGTCTTTTTGAAAATATCACCTAGACAGGGTTTGCTGAGGTTTGGGAAGAGTGGGAAGTTGTCCCCTTGGTTTATTGGCCCTTTTGAGATCCTTGAGCGGATTGGAGAGGTTGCCTATCGTTTGACATTGCCGCCACAACTTTCCAGAGTGCATGATGTGTTTCATGTTAGTATGCTTCGGAACTATGAGCTGGATCCATCGCATGTGTTGGATTGGACCAACTTAGAGGTGGATGAGGATGCCTCGTATGAGGAGAAATCGGTGAGGGTCTTTGATAGACGGGACCAAGTCTTGCGAGGCAAGACAATTCCCTTGGTCAAAGTATTGTGGAAATATCATGGGATTGAGGAAGCCACTTAGGAGCGTGAATCGGAGGTCCAAGAGAAATATACGGACCTGTTTGTTAATGTTTGAGCATATGTTGGAAATATTGTTTTATTGATGAACTCTAAAGACATTGTATATGTTTTGGACTACGGAAATATTGTAATTGTTGAATATGTCTTGGAAATACGAGTTACTTTAACATTATATATGTTGAATGTGTTTTAGAAATGCAAATATGTTATTAACATTGAATGTGTTATGGAGTTATGAAATATGTGTATTGAAATTAGTTGAATTTCAAGAGAATGCATGTTGATAATGTATGTGGGAGCCGAATGAATAGAAGAGTTGGAAGGGATGTATCCTAGAAGTCAGAGACTGTTCGGCTCCGTACTAATCAACTAAGATATCAAATACATTAAGATCGCCGAATAGACGGGGAGATGTATGTTGGAATAAACAAAAGGATAATAAGTAAAAAGTGGGCTCTGGACCCGAGGTCCAAACTGACTTGCCCGTCGGAGTGCTAACCCCGGCACCCCCGACCGGAGTGTTTGTCCTTGTAGGTGACTAGCTAAGGATCAAGAGCGTCTCCCAGGATCTGAAGAGTATTTCCAAAACCATTTCCCCACAATTGGCGCCGTCTGTGGGAATACTCAAGTACATCCATGGAAGGCGTGACTCAAGATTCTCCGATAGCCACCGACGCGATCACACAGAGAGTCGACCTCACTCCGGCAAATATGCTCGAGAAGGAAATCATCGCTGCAAGACGTGCCTTGAATGTCGATTCACAAACGACTTCAGCACAGGAGACGATGCTAGCCATCATGGAACGAGCCAAAAAGACCAAACACAGTTTAGATAACACCATCGCTGAGAACGAGCGCCTTCGCCGCGATCTGGCCTTGGAAATAGCAAAGTCCAAACAAACAGTGTGCCAGGTTTCTAAGCGACCCCCAAGGGCAAGCGATCTATGGTCTCGGGCCCGACAGCAAAACACCGACGCTGAAGTTTCAAATTGACATTTCGAGGAGTTGACAAAAGATGAACGTCTCCAGCGAAGTGTTCCGCGTGATAACATCCATATGATATACAGCCTGCCGAAAGCCCCGGCCGTACATGCAATCCAGTCCCTCCCAGGCCCTCAGCAGCAACTCAAGCTAGCAAAGCGACCTCGAGAATCGCCAAGCATCACCTTCGATGACTCTGATTTGATCGGCATAACACTCCCTCACATCAATCCATTGGTTGTCGTGCTACGCGAAAACTGGTTCACCGTCGAACGCGTTCTTATAGACCAGGGCAGCACTTCGGAGGTCATGTATTATAAAACCTTCATCAAACTCGGGTTCACCGAATCGGACCTGACTTCGGCCCCTTATCCATTATTCGGCTTCAATGCCAACCTCAAATACCCACTGGGAAAGATCGACCTACCCGTTCGAGCGGGTTCCAGAACGGTGGATGTAGAATTCCTGGTCGTCCGGCTGCCATCGCCGTACAATCTCATCATGGGGCGATCGTGGTTGCATGCCTTGTAGGCCGTCCCAAGCACCTACCATCAATTGTTACGTTTCCCAACAGAACACGGCATTGAGCAGATCCACAGCTCCTAAAAATCGGCACAAGCATGTTACCTCCTAGCCGCCAAAATGCCAAAGGAATTGCAGGTAAACTCCATTGAGGTATCCAATCGGGAAATCCTGGATGACGTCGGGTGGCAGCCAAGTGAAAAGGGCACAGAAGGTTTAGACCGAGTTGACATCGATGGAAGCCCAGAAAAGTTCTTCATGATCGGCACCTCTTTAAACCAAGCCGATAGACAGCAGCTGATCTCCTTTCTACTCGCCAACCTCGACGCCTTTTTGCGGACTCAGACGAGATGCCGGTATAGACCCATCGCCACAAAGACCACCGAACGTCGACCCCACATGCAAGCCCATCATTCAGAAAGGCCGTCGGTCTGCCGCAGAGCACATCGCCGCCGCCATAGAAGAAGTCGACAGATCGCTGACGCCGGGCAATTAGAGAAGTCACCTACCCCACGTGGCTCTCCAACACAAAGGTGGTGAAGAAGAAAATGGAACTTGGCGAAAAGGCCGACTTCATGGATCTGAACAAAGCTTGCCCCAAGGACTGCTTTCCCTTACCTAGAATCGACCAACTCGTCGATGCAATGGCGCGCCACTAACGCATGAGTTTCCTCGATGCTTACAGAGGCTACCATCAGATCGCCATGCATCCAGATGACCAGGACAAAACTACATTCCTCACCCCAAGAGGAACCTACTGCTACAAAGTTATGCCTTTTGGGCTAAAGAATGCAGGGGAAACTTACCAAAGACTGGTCACCGTTATGTTCAAAGAACAACTCGACCACACTATGGAAGTCTACATCGACGGTATGGTGGTCAAGTCCAAAGAAGAATAGGATCACATAGCCGATCTAGAGAAGACATTTGGCATCTTGCGCAAATACAGAATGAAACTGAACGCCTCCAAGTGCGCGTTTGGAATCGGCTCTGGCAAATTCCTGGGTTATATCGTCAACCACCGTGGAATCGAAGCCAACCCGAGGCAAGTCACAGCAATCTTGGAACTCGGTTCCCCCCGATCAGTGAAAGAAGTCCAAAAGTTGATGGGGATGGCCGCTGCACTTAATAGATTCATCAGTCGGTCAACAGACCACTGCAGACAATTCTTCCAGACGCTACGTCAAGGAAAATCTTTTGAATGGTCCGCCGAAAGCGGCTTTTCACTGCTCAAGACTTACCTTCGGTCAAGACTTCTCTTGACAACACCAGTGCCGGTGACCCCTCATTCTCAGATCCGCGCCTCCGATAGGCCGCCAATACCAGATTATTAAAAGAAGAGGAAGGGCGTAAATGCCAAGGTATTATGTGAGCAAGGCAATGGTCGATGCCGAGACACGTTATCTTCCGCCGAAAAACTCATCCTAGCCTTGGTCATGGCAAAGAAGAAAACGCTGCATTACTTCCAGGGCATAGCATTGAGTGATAACAGATTATCCCTCCAATCAAGATTACGGAGTGCGTACATCAGACGTGTTTCAAAATGGGCTCTGAACTCGCCAATATGACATTCCGCTTTTACCCAAAACCGCAATCAAGGGATGTGCCGCCGACTTTGTTGCCGTGATTCACAGCGGCTTTCCGACCTTAAACCCGCCGATGTTCTTCCAAGGTCAAGTTCGATCAAAGCCGAACCGAGAATTTATGTCGGGATATTTGGCAACTATATCGTGATGGATCGCCTAACCAATCTGGTCGCAGCCACCGGCGCAGTAATCATGTCTCCCGACGGCGTAGTAATAGAGCAGGCTGTCAAGCTTGGCTTCGAAGCATCAAATAACGAGGCCGAGTATGAAGCCCTCTTAGCCGGTCTATGAAATGCACATATTCTCGGCGCTCGGCATTTGCTAGTGTTTTGTGACTCAAAATTGGTCATCAACCAACTAAAGGGGGAGTACGCTACAAAAAACGACCGTATGGCGGCCTATATGAAAACGGCCAACTCTTTGCTAACGAAGTTTGACCATCACGAACTGAACCAAATAACACGTGATCAAAACACACACGCAGATGCCCTGGCATGCCTAGCCTCCGCCATCAATTCTGAGCTCAAACGGACCATTGAAGTAGGTTTCATCCCGGAGCCGAGTATTGGCCCTTCGGAGGAAACCCACATCAACGTTATAGAATCCGCATCAAGATGGATGGACCCCATTGCCGGATTCCTCTCTTCTGAACAACTCCCAGAGGACAAAAAAGAAGCACACAAGCTACGCAATAAGGCCCTGCGATACTATCTGGATCCACAAGGAGGGCTTTATAAAAAGTCCCTCTTCGGTCCCTATTTGGAATGCGTACACCCAGATAAAGTGGAGGAGCTTCTAACTGAGATACATGAGGGCAGTTGTGGTGCCCACTCTGGCGGACGCACCCTGGCCCATCGAGCTATAACACAGGGGTATTATTGGCCGACAAAGAGAGCCGATGCAGAAAATTATGTTAAAAGATGCAAACAATGCCAAAAGTTCTCCCCACTAACCCATTTGCTCGCCGAAGGGTTGAACTCTATCACCAGTCCCTGGCCGTTTGCTCAATGGGGGCTTGATATCGTAGGACCGTTGCCAAGCGCCCCAGGAAACAAGCAATTCTTAATCGTAGCAACAGATTACTTTACAAAATGGGTCGAAGCGGAGGCTCTAACACATATACGAGATGCCGACATAAAACGATTTGTATGGAGAAACATCATTACGCGATTCGGCATTCCAAGAGCTCTCATCTCGCATAATGGCACCCGGTTCGATTGTGGCGATACCGAGAACTGCGGCAAAGAAATACTAGATCGCGGTTTTACTTTCTACGCCCGCAGACTTCAGAGTAACGGTCAAGCCGAAGCCTCTAACAAAACCATCTTGGACGGCATCAAAAAGAGGCTGGAAAGAGCTAAAGGCAAATGGGTCGAAGAATTGCCAAGTGTATTGTGGGCGCATCGCACAACACCGAGGAGGTCCACCGGAGAAACGCCATTGGCTCTATGCTTCGGAACCCAAGCAATCTTACCCCTGGAAATCGACCTCCCGACTTTGAAATCGCAAGCCTTTGATACGGGCCGAAATGACATGATGCTCGCTTCGACTGGATCTAATCGAGAACGAAGAGATCGCTCGCCTCCATGGCACGGTATCAACAAAGCCCGCTAAGTCGCATAATCAATGAGTTCGGGCTTGCTACACCTGTGAGAGCCGGTCTCAAGAAAGTACTTCCAGCCGACCGGAGACCGGCCGACGGAAAGCTGGGTCCGAACTGGGACGCCCCCTATCAAGTAGACTCCATTGCAGGAACAGGGGCATATCAGCTCTCGGACATGTAAGGAAGAAGCCTGCCACGGCCTTGGAATTCAACGCATCTACGAAAATTTTACCAATGACTCGATTTGTGGGCTTGGTACTTGTACATACTCTGCTGTAATGCAAAAGTTTCTCATTTTTATGCCTCAGCTCATACGCTTCTTGATGGCCGAATAAGTCTCCGGATTCGGAGCCCCTTTGGGTGCATGACACCTAAGGACCGAATAAGTCTCCGGATTCGGAGCGCCCTTCGTGGATACCACGATTGGCCAAACAAGTCTCCGGATTCGGAGCGCCCTTCGTGGATACCACGATTGGCCAAACAAGTCTCCGAATTCGGAGCCCCTTTGGGTGCATGACACCTAAGGGCCGAATAAGTCTCCGGATTCGGAGCGCCCTTCGTGGATACCACGATTGGCCAAACAAGTCTCCGGATTTGGAGCCCCTTTGGGTGCATGACATCTAAGGGCCGAATAAGTCTCCGGATTCGGAGCGCCCTTCGTGGATACCACGATTGGCCAAACAAGTCTCCGGATTCGGAGCCCCTTTGGGTGCATGACACCTAAGGGCCGAATAAGTCTCCGGATTCGGAGCGCCCTTCGTGGATACCACGATTGGCCAAACAAGTCTCCGGATTCGAGCCTTTGGGTGCATGACATCTAAGGGCGAATAAGTCTCCGGATTCGAGCGCCTTCATGGATACCACGACCAAACAAGTCTCCGGATTCGAGCGCCCTTCGGATACCACGACACAAACAAGTCTCCGGATTCAGAGCCCCTTTGGGTGCATGACATCTAAGGGCCGAATAAGTCTCCAGATTCGGAGCACCCTTCGTGGATACCACGATTGGCCAAACAAGTCTCCCGATTCGGAGCGCCCTTCGTGGATACCACGATTGGCCAAACAAGTCTCCGGATTCGGAGCCCCTTTGGGTGCATGACAGCTAAGGGCCGAATAAATCTCCGGATTCGGAGCGCCCTTCGTGGATACCACGATTGGCCAAACAAGTCTCCGGATTCGGAGCCCCTTTGGGTGCATGACATCTAAGGGCCAAATAAGTCTCCGGATTCGGAGCACCCTTCGTGGCGATCACGATTTAACTGACCAACTACGTGGTTCCAAATTGGAGCTGATCGATGCATGTTCAAACGTTTACATCACGCAATACAAAAGCTGACAATAAATTGAGATAGGGCGTTTAATTACGTAAAGAAATTCTATTTATTCAAAAGCCGCCAAACATTTCAAGCATTTGATAAAGTAATCACTAAGTCGGCGTCTTCGTCGTCACTTTTCTCAATTTCGAACTTGGGACACGGAAGGTAATGCCGATGATATAGGGGCGAAGTCGAATTTATACCCACGGACCTAAGAGCTTCCACGGTTTGAACGGCCTTGATCCAGCCATGCTTGAAACCACGATTTTCGCATCGGCAGACTTCCTCAGCTAGGTTTGTTTTGGTCTTCTTGATCCCGGCCTTCAAGCTGTCCTGATATCCGCTCTCATAACCCGAGGCCTCTTGGTTCGCCCTCTCCCCCATGCTTTTCGCTTGGCTGTCCACCACCGACTCGGCCGCTCGAACACTCTTCAGCTCCCGAAGCTCACTCTCAGCCTTTTTCGCGCAAGCCTCCAGACTACGATTCCTTTCGTTATTTTTCTCACTCTCGCGTCGGGCTTCACGCAGACGCATCCCGACTTCATAAGCGCTATACAGTCCCTTGACAGCCCCATGTATGCCATCCCGAAATACTTCGAAATCTCGACGTCCGACCATCGACTGTTGGACCTCCGGCGAAAAAATCTGCCAAGCGAACTCGACTGCCACATCTGGGTCGTTAATTATAGAATCCGCCTCCGTCGTTGGTCTATTCTTCACGAGAACCGCAAAACTCAACGGTTGTGGCGCCGCGTCAGGCTCAACGAAGGGTCGTGGGCGCGGGGAATCTCCTTGTTGTCCGTCCTTTCGGGGTGATCTGCTTCGACGACTAAGGGGCCGCTCTTTTTCCCGATCCATGGATGCTCTTCTTCCCGTGTGAATAGGCTCGCTTCTACGATTCATTTTGACCTCTAAACCCAGCCAATGTTGGCCCCTGCCAGGTTTGGATCAAGCCTGAATAAGAAATGAGTCAAATTGTTGGCATGAACTCGCCCATTTATTCTGGGGTACATGCAGCTCCCCCGAGAAAACGTCAGAAAGACTGAGCGCCAAACGTCGTATGCCCCTCAGCCAGCCCTCGCTTCAGAGCCATCGGCTCATTCGGTTCCTCAGGCTCACGCCCTGGCTAAGGCAAGGGCAGATTCATTAATCTATTTGACTATATTTCAAGCGCTATCGCCGGTATCGCTGGGGCAAGGGCTAGATTCATTAACCTAGCCGGCTATATTTTCAAACGATAACGCCGAGTAATTTACGCCTCAGCCAGCCCATGATTCAGAGCCATTGGCTCGTTCGTTTCCTCAGGCTTGCGCCCTGGCTAAGGCAAGGGCAGATTCATTAATCTAGTCGGCTATATTTCAAGCGCTATCGCTGGTTAACCTAAGATCGTCGGTTAACCTAAGGCAAGGGCGGATTCATTGATCTAGCCGGATATATTTTCAAATGATAACGCCGAGTAATTTATGCCTCAGCCAGCCCTTGATTCAGAGCCATCGGCTCATTCGGTTCCTCAGGCTCGCGCCCTGGCTATGGCAAGGGCAGATTCATTAATCTAGTCGGCTATATTTCAAGCGCTATGGCCGGTTAACCTAAGGCAAGGGCGGATTCATTGATCTAGCCGGATATATTTTCAAATGATAACGCCGAGTAATTTATGCCTCAGCCAGCCCTTGATTCAGAGCCATCGGCTCATTCGGTTCCTCGCTCGCGCCCTGGCTAAGGCAAGGGCAGATTCGTTAATCTAGCCGGCTATCTTTTCAAGAGATCACCGAGTAACTTATGCCTGAGCCAGCACACGATTCAAAGCCATCGGCTCATTCGGCTTCGCGAGCCCGCGTCCTGGCTAAGGCAAGGGCAAGGGCAAATTCCTTAGTCCGATCGTCCGAGCTCAAAATTAAGTAATATCATTCTTCATCAGCAAAATTGAGCACAACTCATGACATTTTATATATGCAAAATAAATAAGCTATAAGCCTGCACAAAAATGTCTGACAAAACAATTGTAACAATACATCTATGAAATCCTAATACATTCGTGAAATCCTAATACATTTGTGAAATCCTAACAGTCAATTGCCCAGCTCAGCCTTCGGAATCAGTCTCCAACGGCTCGACATCCACTTGCTCATACGGCACTGGCATAGTCAGTGAAACTCCTGCTGCAGCAAGGGCTTTGTGCCAGCCATGCTTGAACCCCTTGTTTTCGAACCGCGGGACCTGGTCCACATATTCGGCGAGCCCAGCATCTTTCCCGACTTCGAATACTTTGAAAGCAACCGCCTTCATGTCAGCCAACTCAGCCTCCAGGCTGGCAACCGCCTTCTGGGACAATCTCAACACCGCTTCGCTCGCGTCCGCCTTCTTCTCGGTGTCCACTCGGGATTGATCTGCAATGCGAGCCTTTTCTACCTCGGCCTCAGCCCGAGAAGCTACCCTGTTCGCTCTCAAAACTGCATCCTCGGCCCTCTTCCTCTAGCCCTCTACTTGCTTTCGTAAGCGGTCAATTTGTTTGACGGCGTCGAGATGCCGACGTCCCATGTCGACTATCCTTCCGACAGTCTGCAAAGGAAGAACCCAAAAACATAACCTCAACAGTACTTGGATAAAGTGAAGAAAAGTCAGAATATGTACCAGAAGTGCCGATTGCACGGCTAGTGCTGTCGCATTCAGATCTGGTTCCACCCGGAAAGCCTCCATATCAGACGGCAACGACACGGACGTAGCCACACCAAATGCGATTCTGGATCTTTAATCGCCGAAGCGTTAGAGGGAACCGGCATGTCCTTTACCATTGGATGAATGACAAAAGGAACAACCTCATTAGATCCCTCCAATCGAGGACGCTTACCACCTTGTTCGTCTGAAACGGTCTTAAGGTCAGCAGAGCGTTTCTCTGCCCTTTCCTCAGCTTTTTGGCCGACTTCCCCGTCCAACGGAGATTCGGCATTCTGACCTTTTTCCGTCTCCTCTACAACCCCCTAAGGACTCTAATTCGGCAACAGGGAGGGGGAGTCGAGATTCGGTGGCGGGCGGTATTTCAGACGAAAGGCCCTCCGCTCTTCGCCGTGCGGCTAACCTCTCCGCATTCGCCTTTTTGGCAAGCTTTGTCAGACTCAATCCAGCCATATCCGCGGAGTCTATGACGGGAAGATCCTCTAAGCGTTGAAAAACGTCGGCAGAAGGAAGATTCCCTGGTCCCGATGTAAATTGAGGATCGGCGGAATCCAATACCTCCTCAGACTCGGTCTCGGATTGATCTAATTCGGCGATATCTGCTACCTCATTTCGCTCCGAATCAGACCCTTCAAAGCCTACCTGCCTCAAGTTTTTGAAGTCAGACAGAATAAGAGCAATAAGGGAATCTTCACCCTTCGGAATCGGTATGTTTTCCGCCGCCGAGAAGGTTGTGTATGTCGGCTCGTAACAAAGCAGAATGTGAGCCGCCCTCCCCTGTTTCTAAAGACTTCGACGGCCAAAATACCTGAGAGCAACCCTAATATCTGAAAGAAGGGTGTCGTGGGTTGAAGATAGTACCTTTTTCAAACCCCTCCCTGCGCGAGACGAAGCTGTAAGATTTCAATGGAATAGGTTTTACAATAAAAATGAACACATGACAAAAACAAGGAGATACTCGTCGACCTGGCTCGCCCCTCCGTCTAGGAATAGGGTCAACACGATCCTCCCCTTCTCCAAATTCCCAGTTACCCTGGACAACGACCATAACATCATCAACTCGTTTCCTAGAGCTGGAAAGCATGGTGATTAGCTGATGGTCGGTGTCCTTAGCTCTAAGGAAATAATGCCCTTGCCGACCGGAGGACTTAGCCAAGACATAGCAGTGCCAGATAGCCGGAATGCCAAGGTTAATTCTAAGGCAACAATTCAACGCTACAATCCCCATTATAATTTTAAAGAAATTCACGTTACGTTAAGAAGGGATTAAATCCCAATGGCGAAGCACAGCCCTTAGAAATGGGTGTAGAGGGAAGCGGACTCCACCCTCTGCGATTGACAAGAGAGGAAAGATGATTGTGGTTTCGTCCTCTCTCTCTATGTCAAGGGTTCCGTCTGCCAAAAGTGACAAACGGACGTCATCAGGAATGGAGAAACGACGTCTAAAACCAACAATTCGATCTGATGAGAGGAGGTCTTTCAAATGTTTCGCCATACCCTACAGTTGACACAGATATGCCAAAGAATAAAATGGGAATAGTTCTCGAAGCAAAGAAGTGGAAAACTTACAGAGGGTGAAGAAGATATTGGAGGAGACAAAATTGCAAGAACGATCCAAAAGGCAACCCAGCGACCAGTATCATGGAATGCGAATCCGAAGGGACACCAATCTTTAAAATCACAATGAATAGGTATGTACGAAGAGGCGGAAGTCGGTACGACAACCAAAAGGGGGTGTACTTAGACGTATGCTTTGTGGGCCCAATCACCAAAATTTTGGTTGGGTATTCAAAATTCGGAACCAAGCACTCCAGCCAACAGACGTTGGGAGAATGCTTGGGGGGCAATTGTGGGAGCCGACTGTTCGGCTCCGTACTAATCAACTAAGATACCAAATACATTGAGATCGCCGAATAGATGGAGAGATGTATGTTGGAATAAACAAAAGGATAATAAGTAAAAAGTGGGCTCTGGACCCCAAGTCCAAAGAATGAGTATAAATACAAGAGCTTCAGATTTAGAAAGGTATGTAAGAATCACTTCACTAAACTTAGTAAACAAGCTTTCTTGAGTATAAGAATTGACTTGCCCGTCGGAGTGCTAACCCCGGCACCCCCGACCGGAGTGTTTGTCCTTGCAGGTGACTAGCTGAGGATCAAGAGCGTCTCCCAGGATCTGAAAAGTATTTCCAAAACCATTTCCCCACAATGTATATTGAGCTGTATTTGCAAATTGTTCTCTTGAGAAGAGATGGAATGACCGGTGGATGGGTCATGATGGTGAGCGTTGCATTATAATCACGTTGAGAATTGAATAATCACAATTTTGAAACTTGTGTAAAAATTTCGGGGATAAAATTCTTTAAGGGGGGAAGGTTATAGCGATCCCGGATTTTAACCTTTCTCCAAGAAGTTCCAGACATCGTAATACGGTTGAAGGTCCTCTTGGGCTGTTCTCTGTCATTATCAATCAGACCCTGATTCAAAGCGTCCTCAATCTGTACCCCAATCTCATGCAGATATGCAAAAGTGGGGTGAGGGAGGGCGATCATTCTCTGCATGAGCTTGGGCTGAAGGTTGCTCACAACCATTTGTATTTGATCTTTGTCAGTCGGCCTAATGGTCATCATTGAGGTCTTGGCCCCCCAACAGGTTACGAAGTCAGAAAAGCTCTCCTTCGGTTCCTGTCTAGTCATCTCAAGATCACGAGTTGTGATCTTGATCTGTGTATTATAGGAGTATTGAGCTACGAAGGCCTTGACCATCTCATCCCAGTTCCTCTTGACAGAATCTTCCAGTTTTGCATACCAGATGGCCGCTACACTTGACACGATTCGGCCGAAAAAAGAAAGCTTATGTAATCTGGTGAGGCCCATCGGCCTTAGTATGTCCGAAAACAACCGCAGATGTACCATAGGCTCACCAGATCCATCAAAACGGTCAATATGTGGCATCTGAAACCGGTCCGACAGTGTCACGGCCGCATCGGTGTACCCATCTTCAATATCTGGAATGGACTTGACTCCTTGAGATTTGTTGAACAACTTTTCAAGCTTGCTCACTTTTAATGCTGTGGGGTCCTCCTCGAACTCAAAGGGAGAATCCGATAGGTTGGTAGGTGTTTTGGATAGCTAGGGTGGGATTGGGGGCAGAGCCTACCGCCGTAATATCTCAGATCTTCCTGGACATTTGGTGTCTCCCCGGGTATTAGAACCCTTGGTGGAGGAGGAGCTTGGTGTGAAGCGGATGCCCCGGCTTGCTGCTGTAGTCTGGTGATTAGCTCTACCTGTTGGGCCATGATCTCAGCCTGCTGTTTGTCAAATTCTTCTTGACAAGCAATGTCTTGCTGGATGGTTTTCATGCTCTCTTGGAGCTAACGCATCATTTCTTCCATTCCTGCCATACTGCCTTGATCTAGCTGAACTACTGGTATATGTTCCCTCTCTGCGGACAAATGTAACTCGATCCCTACTATACTCGTGGGGTAGACAAAGCCCTCGAATCGATCACGAATCGATATCCTTCGCTTAATCGCCTCCGCCTAGTAACCGAGGGTAAAGAATGGAACACTGGTTATCCGTCTACCAGATCCTCAAATCGATGGAGTCTGTGACCTCTAGTCCAAAGTGCTTGGGGATTATCTGCTTGGTTGGAAGCAATTATGCTAAACTACCTAGCAAAAAGATAAATAAAGCATAATAAGGAAATAAACCAGAAAACGGACAACATAATGGCTTAAATAAACACAACACACAGTTGGGATTTGTAAACTAAATATACTGTTCTCAACTACTGATCATTGTTTCCAAATCACTGCCCCAAATCTGAATTTGATACCTGCAGATATAACTGATTCTCAAAACACTGATACTGATGCCCGCAGGCCTGATGCCCAGACTTGCAAACTGATACATGCATTCCTGTAGAAACGCACTCTAAAAGTACATAGCAAGCAAGTGAGAGCCAAAAACACCCCTATGTTGGGGTAGGGTTTTCCTGTCCTATTTTGTCAGGAGCTAGGATTTCACTACACACGCAGCGGTTTCAAACAACCTACAATCGGATAAGAAACCTGTCCTAGCTTGGAATGGTCACTATGGATTCTGAATATGCACTAGGTCGAATGGTCAAAAAGGGTGCCCCGATAAAAACCGAGGTTTGTATTCCCATCGTGGCAGAGCTCGTAACCAGTCAACCTTATGGCACGCTTCTCAAAGCGAGCCTCCGGCAAACCATTCAAGAATAGCAGATGGCAAACATGGTGTCCTAGGCGCACCAATGCAAATGCAATGCAAAGAGACATATAAGTGTAATCAAAACAAGATATCATGAGTTCGAGTCAAGTTCTCTAACTCCCCAGCAGAGTCGCCAGAAACTGTAGACGTGCTTGAACGTCCCGGGAAAATACCGTTTTGTTCATTGGGCTTACTACAGTTCGGACTCAATGTCACGGTTCTGAATCTAATATCACAAAGTGCAATGCAAGATCGATAAATCACCAAAGAGTCCAAATCCGACAAATCGTTTTGAAAAACTGATTTTTAGAAAGAAGTGCCAAACATGGACTGCTTTGCCAGATACAGAGTCACCACCTAAATATTTTATTTTAGGGGAATTTAGGAAACCCTGACTCGTGCCTAAGGCCACGTGTCCGTTATCACCAAAGTTACCTCGGCTCGGGAACTTGGGTATGAGAGGGAAAGGTCATGCAATGAGCACCCCCGCTCGTCCGATCAAAGATCGGCATTTACTAACATGATATCTTGTTTTTGAAAACACATATGCTCTTATTCCGGTTATTAACCTAGAATTACTATGTGATGCAAAGATATAAGTATAGACTGGATTACCTAAGTTGGAACAAATCATTGCATATTTGTTTTGAAAACGGTTTGCTACTCGCAAGTAGGCTAAAATATGGAGTTTGCCACCCTCAAGTGGGCTTAGAAAACATGGTGATTTGCCACTCCCAAGTGGGCTTAACACTCGCAATCAATGAATTGTCCCAATTCAAGTAACCCAACCTTCACCTACAAGCATTCAGGCAGTTATATCACATAAGCAAATAGCCGCATGACAAGCATGCTATCATGGTAACACTCACACTCATGCAAGATGCTAAAGCATAAACACCTATAGTGTACTCCGAGCCAAAAAAGAAGCTAGTTAGTAATCAATGTATGATCCTAGCTACGTCAAGAATGCCTAATGCAACACATGCAAAATGCAACTAAGATAGGCTCGACTATTCTAAAATATCATGTGAGATACAACTTGATTCATGTATTCTACTTGGAATTGAAGTACAATGCAGTTAGTATGATGCGCCGAGCCCGGTGCATGCAAGACAGATGAATGAAGGCAAACATGCGAAGCATAAGGATGCTAATTGAAACATGCCCTAAAACTAACCATCGAAAATAGGTAAGTAAAAGGGAGAAAGACGTGGGGTTGGAAAACACGCATCACACACATGCACACTTATTTACAACCGTTGGCCCTCTCGACGGAGGGTCCAAATAAATAATACAAAACCAACTAGCTAACCTAAGCTAATCTAATTAGACTAGTTATTACACAACGAAATGAATAATACGCTACAACTAATTATTACACAACATTAACCTAGTAAGCAATCTAAATGAGCATACAAACTAAATGAATGTGGGCTACCTTAGCTCCGCTTTGAATGACGAAGGACGCATGCATGCTTGAATTGCCTTGTTCAGAAGTCCCTCGCGACGCCCCAACTCGCCATTGTTTGCAATTGATCTTAAAAACTTGCACAAAGCTCCAGAGAGATGAAACTCCACCCTGGGACTCTGTGGGAAGGCTGCTGACCAGCTTATAGGCATGGGATACCAACTACCGACCACCTTTTGTGGTGGAAACCAAAAAAGGTGGTCGACTTGCCAGTAAATCTGGTCAGCCAACCAGTTTCCTCTCCTAGTTTCTGGTTTTCTGTAACAAAGGGAAAGAGAGAGGCACGACAAAGTATTTGCAACACATGTGTGCACGACCACTTTCCCCATCATTGCATAAGCTCAAGAGAGTGTAGTCCTCGACCCTCGGGCCACCAATCACGCATTTCGATGCATGATGACCGAGGAGCCGAATTGCACAACTCAATGTGAAATGAATACACATACAAGTACCTAAAGCCAATAACTCCATCATGGGTAGTCAAGAATGTCGGTGACCGGGAATTGAGGCATGTTTCGTCACTTTGAGTACGAGACATCCCTTGTTTCTCGTATTCGGACTAACTCCTATCCCAAATACAATGCAACAAACATGGCATGCACAAATGCAACTCTAGCATGCAATCCTAATGCAATGCAACTAAGTGATGCAAAAGTGCAAAGGATAACATGCAAACATGCAACTAGCATACACAATGCACATGGAACTAATATACACAATGAGATGAACAAGGCATGCACAATGCAATGATCAATCATGCGACAATGTGGCATACTCAATGCTATGAACTACAATGGCATACTCAATGCAAAATGGACTTAAACCAAAATGGATGGGCCTCAGCCACACCCAAATCAGTGGCCAAAGATGATGAAAACAAGGCTCCAAAACTCATGCAAACATGCCCAATGCAATGGCCCCAAGCCTAAGGCATAAAACACAACTTTCCAAACGCATTGAAAAGAATGAAATATGGAGTGCAAGGACACATGTTCCAACTCTAATATGGCAAACAAAGTGACTCCAAATGATGTAAACAACTCACACAATGCATGTTGAATGGCTCAAGCGCCGAAACTAGTGAAGTGTATTACACTATAGGCATGCAAGGCAATGCTCAAATGGCCAAACCAACTCCAAACAGACCCTATGCAAGCCAGAATAGGGGCAAAAGTGAACTAAGATGATGCCTTGAAAGGCACAAAAATGAAGCTCATGCAATGGCTCAGAAATGGGGTATAATGATGCAACTCTCAAGCACATTGAAAGAGTGACAAACATGAGAATATGGCCAAGAAATAAGCTCTGAAATAACATTCCTTATAATGCCAAAACATGCAAATACCTCAAGTTAAGCATGCAAGGGACCTCAAAAACTCAAAGCTAGGCAAGGCTATTACACTACAAGCATGCATGGCAAGCATCATTCGACCAAGAGGCCTCAAAATAGAACTAAGGCAGCCCAAAATATGAACAAAATCAGTTTGGATCAAGGCCAAAATATGCTAGAATAGAGGGCCAAAACATCATGCATTTCAAGCTAGTAAACATGATTTACACTACAAGCACATGAAACATATGAGAGGCTACCAAACCAGCCAAAAAAAAATCATGGCATGCCAAATGATGGCCAAAAACCCACTGAGACATGACCAATACATGCAAGAATGAGGTGCTACTTTGATAAGCCATGAAAGGGATTATTCTACACGTACAAGAGGCAAACACAAGGTGACCAAACCAGCCATAGACAGAGTCTAGGAAGGTCACCAAAAAGGGCCTGAACCAAGCCTTGGAAGTATGAAAGTATGTGCTCCTTTGAAAGGCCAAAAATGCAAACAAATAAGGCCAAAAGAGAGAGGGACTCCCCTCTCTGATTTAGGCCCTCAAAACCACATGCCAACCACTAAAAATCTGCTAGATTTCAGTGGCTGAAAGGCCAAGCAAAGATCAACACAAAGGTCTCATGGCATGGCACAAAACAAGGCTAAATAGAGCATGCAAAAAGGTAGATGACCCTCAACACCAAAAGAGCCTTAAACAAACATGAAAAACACTTAAATATGAAGCTTTTTTCAGATGACAACAAAGCTTAAATATGCATGCAAGTATGGCTAAGAGAATGATCAAGATAGACCTTAAAAAGAGGAAAAAGGGGTTACCCTTGAAGCTCAGCAAAACCAGCAAGTTTTGGGACCAAAAACCAACTCTTCAACCTCTGAAAATACCCTCCAAGAACCTCAGATCAATGGTGGAGGTGTATGGCTATGAGGTGTGGTGCAATAGGTCAAGAACAATACACACTTTAAGCCAAAATATAGAGATATAGAGAGAGAGATGTATTTTGCCTTCAACAAAATTCTCAACCTATGCAAAGGAGAGGGAGGGCCTCTCTTATAGAAGTTTGAAGCTAAAGTTTCCTCAAGAAGCTAAAAGCTTGGATGGAAATCCTCCATACACGTGTATGGAGGATACAGTCTGTGCCTTCCAGCTGGCACAGCTGGCATCCACACAATTTGACAAAACAGGAGGAAACCAACCGACCAGAAAAGGTGGTCGGCCGACCACTTTTCCTGGTCGGCCGACCAGGGCAAGTGGTTTCCCAGATAAAAAGTGGTCGGCCAAGGGTAATGGTGGTCTCCACATTGAAAGCAAGCCAATGGGGGGATGGAAAACCAGAAAATGTGGCTCAAAGACCAAGAAAACCAGTTTCCCAACCAGAAAATCGGCTGGTGGGGAGAAAAGTGGCTTCCAAGGAGAAAGCTGGTCTCCCACCCTTGTACCACCTTCCAAACAAGGAAAACAAAGTTCGTGCCAAGAACGAACCAACACGGATGCGAAACGAGAGTTCGGGAGGCAAGACGCGTGGCCGAGGGCCTCGAAAACTGGCTGTTGAGCACAAAAAGTGGCGTATGACCACAAAAGTGGTCTCCCGGACCATAGTGTCCCTCTAGATAGAGGAAACAAGGTGTGCTCCAAAAAACGTGCCAAACAGAGAATGTTAAGTGGTCCCGAACCGAGGCGTACGGCCGACGGCTCTGAAAACCAGAAACTAGTCTTCAAACGGGAACAGTGGCCTACGACCACGAAAAGTAGTCTATGGCCACTGAGAGATGGTCTACAAGACCTCTCCCTCTCTCCGGGAAGAGAAAACAAGACTTAGTCTGTAGACCGAGTCAAAGTACAAAAAAGTCCCGAGGTCCGAAGGTGAGGCTCCCAGCCAAGAACTCCGAAACCTCTACACGAGCACAACATGCGCAATCACCGAGCGCTCAATCGATGACGTGTGAGTCTTAGGTCTGTCAAAAATTGGGTGTCGACCCTAACACACAAATTCTGCAACATAAGAGGGTCAACCCTCCCTGCATCGGTGTTTACCCTATTTTCCAAAGAACACTTCTAGAAACTTCACCAACAGCTTAAGGGTCGACCTTAGGAAGGCTGGTGTCGACCCCATAATGGAATTTTCTATGTCTCCAAGGAACTTTTGATAAGAACAAGTGCGAACAACCAAACCCAACAAGTTTAAATTGATTTTCACTCATCCAAAACCAAGATACAACAATACCAAAGATCCCCAATATAAAATAAAGGATTCAAATACACTTCTCAAAAGTTTTAAAAGGGTACAAGTGCTATAACCTCCCCACCTTAGGAAATTCCGTCCCCGAAATTAAGAATACAACGCAACTCGAGGTGAACCATCCACAAAAGGTGACATTATTTACAAAACCATGTAAAAAAATTTTTTCCACATTTTCTCCTTTTCTTTGAAGGTTTCCACAACCAAAATACATTCTCAATTTCAAATAAATTCTTAAAAATTTTGCAGCCATCTTCCAACAATAAAATAAAGTGTTACTCCGAACACTAAATCGATCGCATTATCATACTTTGTTAAATTCAGCATTTATTAAATCAAATAAACTACGTATCGAAATCCTTTATTAACACTTAGATTAAATCCAGAACATTATAGTTCAACATTGCCATCCGAGGCTACAAATGTATGAAAAATTCATCTTCCGAGTTCGTTTCTTAACAAAAGACAATTGGTGAACCTCCACCATCATCACCCAGCAACTCCCATCACCCTTATAGCGATTCCACAACCAACATAAACATAACATTTCTATAATAACAATTAATAGAAATTACAACTGTGCTATCAACACAATAAAGCACAAACACAAAACAAAGGAATCCATAATCTTGCAATTCTATTCCGTCATATTATTATCATAAATTATCAATTACATGAGGCATACAGCACGCGCAAAATGAAGAGTTCACAATACGTTACCCAACTAGGGGATTTTCCACAATTTCAAGACAATCTTTACACAAGCTTCACAACCACTTACACGACACATACTGCTCGCCAAACCACCCCAATGCACCCACAACCTTACAACCTCGCACACCAGGCCAAACTATTCCCAAGGTGACCACGTGTTAACCAAATCCCGATATCGACCAACTGACTAACCAACTCGATTGAAACTTTACATTCGGTACCAAACACCGACATGCTACCCAACACCACTTGCTCCAAGATGGAGTTCCACACACAAGTTCTCATCGTCCTTGAATCTCGTCAAATTCCTCAAGATTTGGCCAAACCACCATCGTTTCTAAGGAAACCACCACTCATATGCCTACATGGAAAATACTCCTTCACCTCTCAAACATGAGACCGATATGGTCAACGACAAACACCTAATTTTGGACACAAAAGAATTTTCACCAATGCCATACTCGTTACCTAAGCACACAACCTTACTTCCTTCCAAAGAATACCTCTAGTATCTAACGACCAAATTTTCCTCACATTCGTAAGCTCCATCCAATATCTAATAACACCGCAAACCCATACCAACCACAACACAAACATTACCCTTAACAAAATCTATAGGATCGCCACAAACTCATTGACCAACAAGCTAAAACAATAAGCCACACTCACAAGTACCATCCTCACTACCCAGGAATCCAAATCTCATATTTCTCTATACTCCACACATTCGAGCCTTATAATTCATTCTCACCGCACAACATTACTAATTACAACAATCCATGGGTTACCCGTTCTCAACAGTTAACTCTCAAATAAAACAAAGCTCACAGCCCATTACATAACCATCTTATAAGGCAATAACACGTATACAACATTGTTGAGATTATTAGTCCATGAACCATTTCTTGTTACACATATAAAATAGCGCTCGAGATTCACTGTGTGCCCCCAATACATAAGAGTAAACAAACAACAATACATGTCACACCCCAAACCCGCCCCTAAAAGTTTGGGCATGACCTAACCAGAATCAGACACTTAACCTGCTATATAGAATATCCGGGGCCTGAATGGAAGCGCTAAAAGAATAAAATAACATGCAAAGACATCCATTGAGCCACTACAACTATGCCAGGACCACGATTTAGAATTAAAACTCATAGTGGACATGCATCTGCGATTAAGTTACATACACATCTACAAGCTTAGCCTAGAGATCGGGCGTCCAACAAAATGTTAGATACAACAACCTTAGCCCGCAAAACATAGGCACAAAATGACAAGGACTAGCAAGCTGTCCTAGTAAGCAAAAGGGGTTCTCCAAGTGCCTGGTTATCCTTAGGCTGACAAAAGATGCATGATAAAGACGCTAGGACGGATCTCCAAGCTGGTTTCCTACAAAATCAGACAAAATGACAGAATGAGGCAAGCTCAGTGAATAATAGTACTTGCATACATGTAGAACATAATTAATACCGTAATCATGTAATCGCCTGTCAGATAGCTTTGTTGGATAACTCAGTCGATTCACATTTCCATAATTTGGCCCTTGGCCTAAAGAGTTCACATATTCACACAGAATCATCGGTTTCATAAACTGACAAGTTATCACATGGGCTTTGGTCCTTCTTATTTCACAAGTTCACAATTCATATCACATCGGCTTTGGTCCTTCTTGTTTCACAAGTTCACAATTCATAAGTTCATATATCACACATCGGCCCTTGGCCTCATAATATCATCGTTCACAAATGGCCCTTGGCCACATCGTTTCAAGAAATGTGATTGAATGGTGTAGTTTGGTTTGATAAATCACATACCTATGGAATTTGTTAAATTATCTGTTGATAGATTTATTTATCTGTTTAGATATATCTGTTTTGGGCTATCGGTGGAGGATAGTTATGATTTTTGTAGAAACTGCATGAGAATTAGGATGATTGAAACTAATCAATTGAATTATGTCATTGAATATGACGGTTTGATTAAACCATTGAATATGTGTTTTGATTTGTCATTGTCTATGACAAAGTGTTTAAATACATTATATATGTATCTTTGTTTTGGAGTAGATAGGGCATGTATTCCATTGTTTGAGAGGAGATAGGGGATGGACTCCATTGATAATTAAGTTGGTCGGAATGTCCAGGGTGAAAGTTTTGAAATCTTATATATTTATGGGTGCCGGTTCTCTCGGACGTGGTTCTGTAAAATGGCAAAAATAGAAGTGTTAGATTTGGTGAATGTATTGAATTTTGAACCATTGAGTTGTAGTCTCATATTGGTTGCTTGATAATAATGAATTTGGCTAATTGATTTACCCGAAATGGTAGAATGGAAATAAATTGAGATATTGATTATCTATATTCACTACAATAAATTAATTTTTTACGACACCACATGAACAACATACAATAAATGTATGCCGTAATTTCTCACTTTTATGACTTACTTTTTTTGCACGTCGTAAATACTTTTCCAACCATAACGTGTCTATTGTGTAGGCCGTGAATGGTAATCACTCTCTCATTCTTTCATCTCTCTCTCTCTCTCTCTCTCTAGCAATCGGTGATCGGCCAGCGAGACAACCGGTGGTGATCGAATCAGGTTGGCCTTCGCAACACATTCGGTTGATCCAATTAATTCCAGATCGAGATCGTACGACCTCGCTCTCAAATTCGATGCCAATTTCAAAGGTAATTTTAGGTTTTTTTTCTTTTGGGTTTGATCTTGCAAAAGTCGGGCCTTAAATCGTGAAATATCGATCTTCATCGCTTTATTTATGGGTTTTCAATTATTAGGTGGAAAATAATTTATTTCCTTATAATTTTGTTTATAGGGTTTATGATTGTTTTTAATTTATACTATTCTGTTATTTTTGTGTAAACATTTAGCTTTTTTGATAAATTTCTTTATTTATTTATTTATTTTTAATCTGCTTGTTGACATTGATTTTGTTTCAGAATGGGAACAATTTTCAATTTTCAAATTTCTGCTTTAATTTTTTTTTTTTTTCATCTGCTTGTTAACAATTTTCAAAAGAAAACATATGTTCTCTTCTCTACCTCTGATAGTCGAATATATATGATTGTGTACTTGTTTGAAGTTTTATACTCAAATATGTTTCGTCTTGGACACCACTGTTGGCTCAGATCATATGTGTTTGAAGTTTTATACTTAAATATGTTTCATCTTGGACACCATTATTGGCTCAGATCTTCTGTTTTTTCTGTTCTTTTTATGCCACACTCTCAATCCTTAAGATATCAAATGTTTTTTTCTACATAAGATTAAAACTTACCAATGGGCCACTTTTTTTGATGTGGGTATCTCCAAAATCCCAATCGATCAAGAAAGGGAAGTACTCTTGATTGTCCAAATAAATTAAGTGAACTCTTTTGATGATTGCAATTGTAAAAAGACCCATGAGGTCCCCACACCAACACCGATGTGAAGCAATGTCATGTTCACAGAGGTGCTTTAGTGTATAAGAGGCTTCCCCACACACACACACACGCACAAACTTCCCATATTCAATTCTACTTTTGGAATTGGAGTTAGAAGAGAACATTTTAGGTTAAGTAACCCCAAATAGGTTTCAATCAAGAAGCTCAGAGTAATTATTCATAGCAATGTTGCCACACAATCGCATCCACAATGATGTATGGAGGATGTATTGTGTGGCAACAGATCTTTAATAATTTTTCTGCTGCATAATTGTAGTGATCAAAAGTGTGGCCAAACTACCGTGGTTCTACCTGCTTTTTAGTTGGTCCGCCTCATTGTCTTCTTCTTTGTGTTAGTTGCTAAGATTCTATTCCATAAAACATTATTGGCCTATAGTTGCTCTATAAATTTTCCCTTGAATTTGATTTATGGGTCACATAATTTCCAAACTCTCCATCTTTGTTAGTAATCGAAACTAGATAGCGCAATTATTCCCTTTTTGGTCTCCTGGTTTTTTATATTCACTTCGCCGTTATTTCTACTTTTATTATGACTAAAGTTAAATTTCATTTATTCAGTTTTAGTCCTTATTTTCAACCCTTTTGACTCAAATAGTTTATCTTCAAATTTTTCATCAACTAGGACTATCATATCTACGAACAACATACACCTTGAGATATCATTCTAAATGTGTACTGAATTCATCTAAAAGGGCAAATAGGTAAGGACTAAGGGTGACCTTTGATGCAATTCTACAGTAACTATAAATTCATTTGTTTCTTCTAGATGGGATCTAACTATAGTCATAGTCCCATCATATGTGTCATTTATCGCATTAATGTACCCCTTGGTCACTTATGTGACACCTGCCATATTAAATCTTCAAGCACCTTACCATAAGTGTCTTTTTTTTTAATCTATAAAAATCATGTGAAGACCTCTCTTCTTATTTCTATATTTTTCTATTAGTCTAATTCGTGAGTATATCACTTATGAATCCAAACTGATTTTATGACATTGTTGTTGCAACTCTTTTAAGCGTTGCTCAATCATGCTCACAAATTTATTGTATGACTCATCAACTTAGTACCTTTATAATTGTTTCATTTTTGAATATTTTTTTTATCTCTTTATATATAGGTTGTAAAATACTTTTTCTCCACTTATCATACATTTTCCTAGTAATTGTAATCTTATTAAATAACTTTGTTAACTGACATCCCCTCGGAATATTTTTTTAATGAATTCCGCCATTGTATTCCACATATTTTTAGTTTCGTCTTCTAAATTCCAGATTGTTTCTATAAACTTTTTTGTCCTTCAAACATTTTGGATTCCACCATGTAATTCGTGGGTTTCTACTTATTTTCAAGGTTCAATGTTCTACATTTTCCAATCTATTTTGCCGTCTTAACTGTGAGGAAAAGTTGTTTTCGAAAGCACTGAAAAGTTGTTTTTTGAAGTTTTGGAAATTGTTTTCATACAAAAATGAAGAGGATGAATTTTTTTTTTTTTTAAAAAAAGAAATTTCGTAGTTTTGTTTCTGATAACAAGAAAAATGAAAATGAAGAACAGAAAAAAAAAAGAAAAGAAAACAAAAGCACAACCAAATAGTCATGCTTGAATTTGTTTCAACACTTACAAAAAGTGAGGTTTGGACACGTTTATTTATCAAGCCATTTACGCCTGGTAGTGTCGATTGCTTGACAGACAGAAGATGCCAAAGAAAGGGCCCTTGAAAAGTTTTCGATAAATGTATGTGGCAAACAACTATTGATCTTCAGAATTGATGCACCAAGGACAACAGCCAGAGGATTTCAAATCAGACTTTCGGAAGTTTAAAAGAAACTCTTTTCCATATGCAGGAGTTATGGGAAGGTCAAGGTTGTAGGTTTTAGACACAAGGAAATCAGGGATGTGCATTTCATGCTTTCTGAATGGCCAAACATGTTAAAGATTCTTAACAGGTTAGTGCATACCCATTTTAAAGAAATTTTCAGTGTCATTGTGCATTAAACTTCCAAGGGTTAATGTACTGTCGGTCCCCATAGTACGTGCTCTATTTCATTTTGGTTTCTGATGCATCAATTGAGTCAATTTTGGTCCCAACTTATCCAATTTGTGTTGGAAATGGTCCCAGTGCTGTTTCCATCCAAATTTGGAGAACGATACCTCTGCTTCTGTTACAGAATTTTGATGAGGTATTGTGACAATTTTGGACCATAATGGAAGCCAAGGTAATGCTGTCCAAATTTGGGTGGAAACAATGTTGTGAGCATTTAAACACAAATTGGCCAAGTTACGGATTAAATTGACACAATTAAAACACCCTATGACCAAACAGACACAAAACTCAAAACTTTGGGACCAAAAGTGTATTTAACTCAACTTTTGCTGTGTGTGTGTTTCCATATTCAGATTAAATGGATTGAAGGTAGATGATTGCCGGATAATTGCTCAGCCAGCACTGGTCTTTCCTCCAGAGGTTCTCCGTGTTCTATGGAGTCACCCGGATGAAGACAGCATCTAGAAACTACGATCTGGATGAAAACTCTCCTATGCACAAGGTTGGATTAACTACCATAACAACTGAATAATTATAGAATAGATTGTTACAAATTTTGATCCCACAAAAGTAGATTTGTTGTTTACGAGGGAAATCTTCTTCTATCACTTAGTTGGATTAGTTCATTTATAGAGATTTAAATGTAGCAGGACAATGCTTAACTGAGTTAATTGAAAGATGTATGGATCGAAGGCTTCTACTCTTTTTAGGGTAATGTACGTATATTTAGTCAGTGGAATTTCACTGTTAGATCTTCTCATTTGTGATTTTTTTTTTTTTTTATAAATATTTGAATCTTGAATTTGTGGAGGAAAAAAGAGAGGAAATGAAATTTACTTGTATCAATCTACTTTTCTATGGGTAATCAAATAAAAAATGGATAGTTTTTTTTTTTTTTTTGGCAAGGAATTGTCTCCTTTTTCTTCTAATTTTCATAGCCCCATCAAATTTGTGTGATACTTTGATCTGAGGCTCGGGAGAGGTGGCGGAATGGGTTGATCATAAGATAAAATAAGGCGGGCTGATTTAAGTTTACAACCCACTGTTAACTCGACCCAACCGGCTTATCTCATATACAGGTTATGCTAGTTTGATAGACCATCCCATTGATCCTAAAGAGTTCCCAAGCCTAAACCGTTTTGGTTTCACTTTTTAAGATTTATTTTGCATGTTTTTTTTTATTTTTATTTTTACTAATTTTTTTTGATATTTTAAATAATTTTTTTAATTTTGAAATTTATTCCTGGACTGCCTTGCGTTATCATTCAATGTCAAGTTAACCCCAAAAATCTGGGGTTCTAATCAACTTCCATCTGAACTGTTAGATCAAAACATGATGTATTAGCTAAATTAGTCAATTAAAGAACTTTCATATTCTTCTTCAGTGTAATGAGATTGTGTTAACGTATATAATAAATAGCTTGTAAGAAATTACTCGGACTTCTTTGGCCACCTCACGCAGACCACAATTGATATGATAAAAATTACTATTATCAATGCTCAATTGTTTAGGTTTTAAACTTTCATGATGGTATCCAATTCCTTTGCACTTGAATCAGAGTCTAATCCTTGCAATTTGGTAGCATGAACTTCCTAGCTTAACCCGAGGATTCTCGATCCAATGTTTGTTCAACATGTGCGCATCTCGAAGGTTCACTGTTGGATATTATACGCAATGCCTATGATCTTCTTTCTCACCGTGATATAAAAATTCCTAAGGTACATCCTCTTACATTTGCAACTTTAATATTGAACATTCGTCCTGATTTGTGATGAATGTTGCTATAATTTTCTCCACCACAAGATTCTATCTAAGATAATTTTTTCTTATGCTTGTCGCTTATATTTTCCGCACACGAGATACATATTTTTTGAAACTTTGTTCGCTTATTCTCTTTTGTTTATTGTGTTACACAGATTGAAGGTAATGACAAATATGTTGATTCTGGACCCCCATATCTCATCTTCCTTCATCCTGCTTTGGGCCCACTATGGGAAGTCACCAGACAAAAAGTACACTCAATTTTCAGACTTTGCTTTTTTATATTTAAGCTTGTATTGCATGGGAATTGCCCTAAAATTCTGGTTAATATGTACAGAACTCTTAATTTTGTTAAAATCATGAAAACATTATAATTTTTATCTGTGTATTTGGAACATTAAAGAAACTGGGTCTTACCAATTAGAGCTAGGAAGTTATCAATATTTGATTTTCAAAAAGAGTTTTCAAACTATTATTTTTTGTGACTTAATAGTTAGTTAGAATATATAGGATGAGAATTACGGTTAGGGAAAGAGGAGAAGAGAGGAAGAAGAGAGACTTAAAATGAATAGGTTCATGGTCATCTAACTAACTTTTACATTTACCTCATATTTATGTTAAAAACAAATAAAGGACATAAATGACAAGAATACCCTCATCTCAGAAACAAAACATAACACAAAGATATCAACTAAGACTAATAAGCTAACATGGTTCATTGGACTCAAGTAGCAATCAAGCAATTGCTTTTGAATTATACCTTGTTGATTGCATTGGAAGTGTATGCATTTGTTGTCGCTCAATGATTGAAGCAAAGAAGCGGTTGTACATAATTAAATTGTAATCGCTATTTCGCTTTCTTGCCCCGCTTCATGGAGGTTCCATTTCCAAGGGTTATGAGTTACAAATAGAGGTTGTCAATTCTCGTGGAGAAATGTTCGTGTTTTAATATTCTTCTCCCAAATAAGTGAAGGGATGCAAATTGTTTCTCTTAGTCGATCTAGTTCCTCTATTTCCAACTCCATGGAAATTTGATAGTTGTGGTGAAAATATCCCGGCTCGACTAGGATGGATGAAAATGGTGAGCTCAAACTAAGATATCGCACAGTAATAGATGATTCGATTTTGTTTTTCTTTATTTTTTCCAAGAGTAGTAGCAACCAACTTGAAGTTTGAATGGAATTCTATTTTGTGGGTGTAGAAGATGTAAGTTGCGTAATGTCAAAGTCTTGAATGAAGGAATTGATTGGACTTCAAGAAACAACACATCCGAAGCATGATGTACAATGGTTTGAGGCATTAAAGGTCATCTTGCATGGAAATGCTAAATTTTTGAAGCAACAGATGTTGTCTTTCAAAGTTAGATAATATGCATTATAGGATTGAGTTGTTCGTGTTTTGAGTAATGTTGGAGGTGGTCTTCTTCTTTTACTTTTGTGTACTTTGGTCCGCATGCTCGACATTGAACTAGAAGGCATCTTTTGATTGAGTGGAAACTATAAAACAATTAAGTATCTTATAGTGTTATATATATATCAATTATTTGTAATCGATCATCCATTTCAAATAAAATGGTACTTTTTTTTTGAACTAGAAATAAAATGGTACTTGAAAATATATTTTTTTTCTTTTTTCTTTATATTTTGGAAGAAATAAATCTGAATGCATAGAATTCAAGTGATATTTTATTTTGGCTGTGAATATAGATTAAGATTTAAAACTCTTATTTGTATCAAAATAGAGTAAATTTATGGGATTGGATTATTTCAAGTTGACTTTTGGGCTTCATGAATTTATTTTTGAGTCGACTTTAGTGATCTAAATTATTCATTTTTTAGAACTTATTAAGTAAATATTCATGCAAAAAATTAAGATGATCGAACATCGGTAGTCATATGTTTGAATCATATTTGTTTTAAAAAATAGACAATAATTATAATTTCAAGTAGCTATTCATTTTTTATAATATAAATATGATTCAAACACATAACTACCGATATTTGTTACATTTTGACATTCTCTCAATTGTTTTCCATCTATGTTTATTTGGCCTATGTTTATTTTTTATTTTTTAATTTGTTAGTAAAACTTGATCCATCACATAAAAAAAGAGTTAGGTGAGCAAAAAGAAAGAGTGCCAGAATTTCATTTTGTTTTCTAAGATTTCTGTACATGTATTCCTCGACACGCCTTGCTTCACCACTTCAAAATCAATATGGTGGTCTCAACTCGGATCAATCCAATCGTCTTCTCTTTGTCTCTTCTTCTCGAAGAACTGACATTCATTGGTGGGAATTTTGGCGGAGGGTGGTGGACATCTTGAGGTTGAGAAGACAATGAATTATAGAGAGGAGGGAGAGAGAGGAGATACAAAATGAAGAAAAGTTGTACATATATAGAATTATAGAGAGATACAAGAATTAAATGTAAAGATGTTGTTTTTGATTCGATAATTTTAATTAGCAGCAGCTTTGATTCAGTAATTAGCCGTTTTGATAATATCTCAAAAAGTGAAATATATGATATTATCAAAACGGCTAATTACCGAATCAAAGCTGCTGCTAATTAAAATTACCGAATTAAAAACATCTTTACATTTAATTCTTGTCTCTCTCTCTCTCTCTCTATAATTCTATATATGTACAACTCTTTTTCATTTCTTGTCTCTCTCTATAATTCATCTTCTCAACCTCAAGATGTCCACCGCCCCTACCCTAATTACCACAAGTGAATGCCGCACCCCGATATCTCTAGAACACCACATTCAAGAATGGTAAGTCGCCTCCACTCGAAGAAGCCGAGGCGAACGCAAGAAGCAAAAGCTTCTTCGAGATGGGTAGGTAAGAGACGAAGAGAAGACGATTGGATTGTTTCGTAAGTATGGGCTTATGTGTTGCAGACAGTGCTTCCGCAGCAATGCCAAGGAAATTGGCTTTATTAAGGTAAATCTCAGATTCCCTCCCCCTACTCGGTAATGTATTTTACTTGATAGTTGTTTTCTAGCTGAAAACTTCCTTTTAACTTTAGCTAGAAGTTTGTATTCACGATTGGTTGCTCTTGTTTATTTTATTATCCATTGTTGTCATATAAATCCATGTTTATTCGTTGGGGTTAATCTTCGTTGTGTCGTTACTCATCTTTGCAGTATCGCTAAAGGATTTCACTGGTTCTACAGGAGAAGAGGATTTTGCCCCAAGCATAATGCTGTTTTTGTTTGTTTTTTTCCCTTTGGTTTGAGTACCTTTATGACCGTTCTTATTCTGTATCTTTGGATACAAATCATTGTCAACATTGCTTTTCTTAGTTTAATATTAAGCTTGAGTTGATTGGTGGACCAAGAATTGCTGGTCTTTTTAGTATTTTGGATTTAACAAGTTATTTTCAAACTAGGATGCATAAATTGAAATTTTAATATGATAAGTTGGACCCAAACATGGTCATGTTGTGTGTCCAAATATCAATATTAAGAATTGACAATTTTCAATGGTTAATAATAACAATTGATAAAGAGAGAAATAAAGGGAGAGATATGGAGATAAATGATTGAGGACAATAACAACAATGGGCAAAAGAAAGGAGGAAACCATATAAAGATGAAGAAATAGAGGAAGAAGTTGGAGAAACATATGGTAGAATCAAACATTTAGGGCATTGCTTGGGAGTAATGACAAAAAAAAGGTGAAGATAATGATGATTAAGATGTAAAAGTTAATTCATAGCATTAATTAGCTATGTTTAGTTTCTTGGAGGAGGAGAAGGTGTAATTGTGTTAAATTTATGATTTTAGTTATAATTTTTCTATTATTCCAAGGAGAGGTTAATGTAATTTGATGATCATCATATCTTATGATCAAATTACAAGAGATAATTGGCATATACAATAAAGAAAAAAAAAAAAAAAAAGAAGTAACAAGAGATAATTGACTACCTAACTTCTTTTTTATACATATCGGTCTATCACATGCTATGCGGAATAATTATAGATATTTATATTTGTTTTAAACTTTTTTTAATATACATACTGGTCTAACCATAGTGTATAGAAAAAGTTGAAAAGGGTACTACAGTAACTATACACGATTGTATCTATAATTATTTGTATGAGGGGATTTTAAATGTTGATTAGGGGATTTTCACCAAATCAATAAATGCAAGCATGTGGAAAGATATGTGGGTTGAAAAAGTTAATAAATGTTGATCAGGGGATTTTGACCAAATCAATAAATGCTGAGGTTTTTTTTTTTTTTTTTAAATAAGAATTTAGAAATTTCAAATTGGAATATTGAAGCTCCTACAGGCTTTGGGGTTAAAAACCCCATTTTGCTTAATATATAGTATAGATATAGATATAGATATACAGATAGATAGATACTAGTGGTAACCTGTGCTATGCACGGGATTTTATAAATTAAAAAAATATATATTATAAATATATTGAACTAATTTAATATTTTATCTTGTGATATACATGAAATTTATAAATTAATTTTTATGTTTATAACTTTTTAAATTATTAGTTTAAATTTTTTCTATATATATATATATATATGTGTGTGTGTGTATATAAATCTATTTAGTGCAATTTTGATAATTTGTAATAAAAAAAAAAGAAAGAAATAAACCTAATTAAACGAGGTTATATTAGTTATGATATACCTCTTCTTATTATGAAAATATACCAATTTAAAAGTTATAATTAAGACAAATATACAATTTTATTATTAAATATGAAGTGAAGTGATATTTAACAATAATTGATATGATATTTCTGTTATTAATCCAATAATTTAAGTTACATTTCTTTTGGTTTTAATTTTACTAGCATATCGCCTATGGTATGCACGAGTTGTATTTACAATTATCTGTATATGTGAATTGTGATTTTTAAATGTCTTTTTTTTTTTTAAATGTCTTTTTTTTATATTATATTAAAGTTTAATATTTTGATAATAATATGTGTTGGACTTTTCAAGGAATTAAATGTCTTCTTTTTTTTATACTATATTAAAGTTTAATATTTTGATAATAATCATATGTGTTGGACTTTTCAAGGAAATTTTTTTTTTTTTTTAATGCATTAAAAGTTATAATTTAGACAAATATACAATTTTATTATTAAAGATGAAATCTATATAATAAGGGAAGAAGGTTTTTGAAAATGTATAAAATGTATGTGAGATACATTTGATTTCAAAGGCTCAAATGAATTCTAATAAATATCAATGGTTCAAAAGAAGGTTTGGTTCAAAAGAAGCTTTGATTCCCGCCCAAACACTCATCTCTCTCTCTCTCCCACTTCTGCTGAACATGTCTACCCCTCTCTGCACGTTCTCTCTCTCTTCCACTTCTACCAAACACGTCTACAGACTTGAAAAGGAAGATCGACACCCACCTTCCTCGGTAGTTTTCTCAATTTTAAGTTCCGCTCATTGCCGCCATTCAACTCAGCTCCTCGACACCCACCCTCCTCAGCTTCCTTTGAACTGACTTTCGTACCCCTCTTCGCTCGGTTCCCTTCAAACCCATCCTCCAGGTAATTTCAGTGTTTTTTAATGTTGTGTTGCGTCTCCCCTTCTCTCTGTGTGTTTGTTTTTGGCTGTTGGACTGTCGCCATTGAAGATCACCCACCCTTCGCACACGCACCCCTCTCGCTTCGCTTGGCTCCCTTCAAACCCATTGTTCTTCAATTCAACAGAGGTAAGTTCTTCAGTTCTTTGCTTACCTTAGTTTTTGAACTGGAGAATTGTTTCTGCCTCTCCCTTTTCTCTTTGTTTTTTTTACCTCGATGGTCGTCTGTTTCCCTAGCATTAAGCCATTGTGGTGTTCAATTTTTCGACTGCTGTGGGGAAAGAGTCGATTGTTCTCTCACCTTCCAAGGAGACTCTGGGAAAGTGTTCAATTCTGTAAGTTTTAGGTTTTGATTTGAGTTGCTGAGAACAGCACGATGTTTTTAATTTTCTATTGTTATGAGGGATTTAGAGTTTTGAATCTACTTTTATGTTTGTATTTATTTAATTCTTCAAATGCAAAATCAACCTACTTTGATTCCTTTGTCAAATCAACCTACTTTGAGAATTTGATGAAAGATTTCGCTCATCCTTGCTTTGGTGAAAAAATTGCCCCCCCCCCCTCGATTTTGATATAGATTTGATGAAATGGGTGGATCAGATTTTAGCATTTTTTTTTTTCAAATTTGATGAAGGATTGGAAATGCTATTAAATATAGATTTTTGAATGCTGGTTGTGTTGTTAAGCTTGAGAGTCTGATAGATCTTAAATTTGGTGTTGGGTTCTATTTTTTTTTTATTTCAGTTTCAATGACTTTGATTTTGGGGGTATACGATGCTATCAATCTACAACTTGGCTCCAATTGTTCTCTTCTAATAACACCTAATCCACTATTTGTGGAGTCTATAAAGGTAATTTGGTAGCATTCATTCTCTTCTCTTTCATGGTTGTTTTTTGGGATCGGTACCTGAATTGGGTTGGTTAAATATACCAGGTGGAGCAATTAGATTAAGCAAACAATGGACCTATTCTACATGGATTTTACAAAGAGCCACCGCGTGATGTTGTAACTACTTGGTCAGAAACTCAGAGCACCTATATCCCAGCTCATCTTTACAAGGCAAGTTAGTTAATTTTGTTATGCAACATAGATATTCAAGTCAAAGGTGGTGGAGTAAATTCTTTTCTTTTTCTTTTTGTTATATGATTGGGTGTATATATTGAATGAGGGGTCTCAAATAAATATTTCGTACAGTGTGAACTCTCCGAGCTCATCTTCTCTAATCCTTATAATTGCCCAAGGTATGTTTACACTTCTTGACCAGCTTCTTCAAGGAACTACTACTTAATCCACTTTCATGCATCACTACAATCATATAATTATATCTTTAAGGCATGCTTGGAAGTCTTATAGTAATTGAATGATATGTTTTTTTTAATATAGTTTGAGGTTTTGTATATTGATGTATTTTAGAGTGTTGTTCTCATAATTTTGGATGCAATTTTGCTGTACATATGTTTATGCACACATATATATAAAAGCAAAACTACCCATTTTGATTCTTTTGTGAAATCACGAGTAACGAGCCGTTGATTTGAGTTGCTTACAGTTTGATGTTTTGTATATTCTGTTGTTATGAGCCATTTAGAGTGTCATTCTCATAATTTTGGATACAATTTTGTTATACATATGTTTATACACACACATATATGTATTTACTTCATTGTTCAAAAGCAAAAGCTACCCATTTTGATTCTTTTGTCATTATCCTCAGTTCTGAAGACAGAGTCTCCTCAGGTCGGTCTCTCTTCCTTTTTTTTGGTATTTTCAGTTCTTTGTGGGTCATTTAATTTGGGGTTTATTTTTATTTCCTCTTTTTTTAGAATGCTTTATTAATTTGGGCTGCCATTCTTTCTCTTAATCTAGGTTTATTTCCTATTCTTGAACTGGTTTGTCTATATGGTTGTGGTGAAGATCATCATTAAGTGTATAAACACCACTGCTTTGTCATGTGAACCAACTGTTTGACAAAATGATTATAAGAGAAAAAAAAAATACCGATACCCACATTTCTGCACTTTTTTAAATTAGTTGTTGCTTTTGAAAAGGTTTGCACATTGCATTGTTCTTCAAAACTTGCTCAATTTATTGCTTTGTCATGTGAACCAACTATTTGACAAATTGATTATGTGAGAAAAAAAAAAAATACTGATACTGACATTTCTGCACTTTTTTAATTAGTTGCTGCTTATGTGGTTATTAGGTTATACAAAATTTGTCATTGCATTGTTCTTCAAAACCTGCTCAATTGCATCTAAGGTCCAACCTTGAGCTTTTGATAGTTTGTCGAGCATCAATCCTAAGGTGGATTATTCTTGATTTTAGCACTCCGCTTGTTTCAAGGAAAACATTTTTTCATATTTTCTCGGCGTTAGGTTCAAGAAAAATAAAAGTTGACGGAGAAAATCTTACCAATGCTACTATACTACCAACGCCACAACCACTAATCCTACCACTAATATAACAACGGAAATTAGTTTGAAAGTCTCAACCATAGGAAAATGTCTTGTACGGAAAACAATTTGGAATTTTTTCTCAGAAACGCTTTTTGTTGAAACAAATGGAGCGAGAATTCAAACGGTACAATGGTCCAGACTTTATCCCGCTTTGTAGCGATACGCCTTTATTATTTACTATTGGATGTAATATTTCCGGTGATAAGAAACTACTCCACCTTTAATCGCCACCTTTCTTTGTAGATTATGCATCTCTAAGTCACAATGATTTTTGTGGTTGTATCATAAATGAAAGTTAGCTATTACAAAATCTGATTACTATAACCAAATGTGTGTAGTTTGAAAATCCATTAGAATGCATATGCAACTCAGGGCAGATGCCCTATATCAGAAGTATAATGGCCTCATCTCCTCCACTCCACCCACTTTATTTGCAGAGTTTTTTAATGGGCTTTTCATATTGTTAGTTATGTTATATATGCCAATCTATGTATTTTATCAAGTTTTTATGTATGCACTGTTTAGTTCCTCGAACATGTATGCATTTAGTTTCCAATATATTAAAATGGTTAAGATATTAAAAAAATTCAATGAAAACAAAAAAAATACGAAAAACGAAAAAGTAGAATTTTCTGAAAAGTGAATTTTGAAAACTGAAATCAAATAGAGTTATGAGCTGAAATTCTTGGAAAATAAGATTGACAAACTTTTTATTTTTTAAAGTTTGAAGAGAGAATTTATTTGATTATATTATGTAAACCCTCCAAAATGAGTACTATTCATTCACAGTATAACATCTTCAGAAACTAAATCAAATAGTGAAATAAAGAATGCATTACACCATTGCTTTAGTTGCCTTCATTATAATGGCTGATACACTTCATTATTGCTTATAAAATGGTTGATGAAACAGTTTTTATTTTGTTTTTTTTTTTGACATAAATTTATGTTTGGACCTTCTAAGTGATAAATGGTGAACTTCATAATACTTATGATTATAACGGATTTTGATTTTGGTTTTAATTTCATCTCTATAAAATTGTTGTGCTTCGATTTTAATTTCATCATTGATGGGTCTAAAATTATATAATGGAACAAACATTTTTCAGTTGAAGTGCAACAGTTATGGACAATATCACTATTTTTGGTTAAGTAATTTTTTTTTTTCCTCCATATAAATTTTAGTATCTCTCTTATAATGTAAGGCCTATTTATTTATTTATTTATTTATAATGTAAGGCCTATTTTCTTCTAATAAATGCTTTTTCTCTCATACTTTATACGTGGATGGAGACTTACACTGAACCGTAATATCAAAAAAGAAATACTTTTTTTTCCTTATTTATGTGTATAAAGTTTACTTATCACTCTAAAGTTTTTGTATATATAGATTCAATTTCTTCAAGAAAGAAATGTTAATGTTGTTGTTTGCGATGGGCGTGGCCTTAATTCTATTCGCTTCGTGAGGTAAGCCTAAAAGTAACTTATTTTCGCATGAATTTTCCTCTCATTTTATAAATAATTTATAAATATATTCTACTTATTTTTTTTATAAAATAATGCAAAGGAAAAACACAAAAGCAATATCAAAGGAGACAGAAAATGTTATCTCTTCTGGCAAAGGAAAGGAACATGCATATCCCGTGGTATGGTTTCTCAACATTTTAAAAAGTTTGTTTTTCGAATATTTATTCATTTTTTTAATATAGATTTTTTAAAGAATTGCATAGTGTCTATACTCTTTTTTATGTACATTTTTAAAAAGTTTCTTTTTCCAATATTTATTCAATTTTTTTGACTGATTGTGAAATATTTTTTTAAACCATGTTATAGTAAGCTTTTTTACAAAATGCTAATGCATTTGTATGAACACTAATTTGAACCCATGTTGCATTTAAGAGAAGAAAACGAAAAATGAAAAGGAAATTATAGAATATAATTTTTTTAATTTTATTTTCCTTATAAGAAGTTCTTAAGGAAAGAAGAAAAAGACGACAATCAAATTTAATATAACCATCAAGCAGAGGGAAGAGGAACGTATAAAACAGTACATGCTAATATTCACATTTTGCGTACCCAAAGATCTACTACCCACTGACCTCTAGTCATACACTTGGGTTTTTGGATTTAGAAACTTTGCAAGGGTAGTAGAGGTCAACAGAATTTCACTCACTGATTAATCTAGATATGGGTTATGAATTACATCGTGCCTTCAGGCATAGGCATAAGCTACAGATCTTTCCAAACAAAATTATGAGAGATACATTTGGTATTAATCTAGATATGGATTAATCTATATAATAAGTCACAAAGGTTTTTGAAAATGTATACAAATGTCTGAGAGATACATTTAATTTGGACGGCTGAGATGTCTAAAATGTTTAGATCAATGGGTGGTTCCCGCCCACATTTCATTTGATTTGCCTGTATCTACCCTCCGTCTCCTCCATACCCTCTGTCTTCCCATACCCTCTATCTACCTTCCCTCTATCTCCTCTACCGTCTGTCTCCCCATTCCTACTCTGCACTAACTCTCCCCTCAGTATCTACCTTCCCTCTCTATCTCCCTTTTTTGCTCTGTTTTTCTGTTTTTGGGTTTATCTTATTGTATTGGGCCAACTGGTATATACGGGTGAGTTATATGGTTTGGATTTTGTATTGGGTGTGTGTAGATTTGGATTACACGGGTGATATGTAGATTATTATGGTGTTTTCTGGGCGTGTGCAGATTCGAATGATATATATATTTGCAACAGATTTGGATGATATAGATATATGGAAAAGAAATTATGCACAAACTTTAACCAATTCTGCAAAGAAATTCAAACAAATGATATATATATTTAGTTATAGGGATTATATCAGACAAATCTATAGTATTTATATCGCATAAATTTCGCATTGCACCAATATATGGAAAAGTATTTTTAACTGCTGGATTCAATAGAGTTATTGAAAACATGACTGTCACGCCCTCAAAATAAAACCCATAACATACACAATATTACAATGCATTACTCAAGAAAATAAATCATTCATCAGAGTATCCGACATTACATATAACATCCATATGTGCCCTATGGGCTTACATCCTGCCAAGCCAACACTTGGTCACAAAGACATGAGTTCTAACTCAAATACAAATAAAGCCCTAGGCTTGAATGTTTACATGTAATTCAAATAAATCAATAACTAAAGACAAGGCTTCTTTGTCCAAATCCTCCCAAGCTAAGTCCTTGGAGGTAGTAAATCACCTGGACCTGAAAATGATGTTCCCATAAAGGGTGAGCCACAACCCAGTAGAAATATACTAAACCAAATATAAGCATTGAATAAAGCAATAGCATTCGATAGATGGATAATACTAATTATCAGTTTCACTTTCCATTAGTTATTCAACTTTTCCTTTTTACCAATATGACTCAGAACCTGGCCAAACTATAACAGGGAATATGTATGTCACTGTACATTACTCTCAACATAATAAATGAGACTCAAGCTCTCATCAAAACACTTCATACTTCCAGTTTGATACACATTTTAGTGTTGTATCAATAAAACACTTCAATAAAAATAAGCACACATAAAAGTAATGCTAATGGAGTCCATCTCCTATCTCTTCCCAAACAATAAAACACTTCAATAGATAAGCACACATAAAAGTGATGCTAATGGAGTCCATCTCCTATCTCCTCCAAAACAAAATCCGGTTTAGAGGTCCATCCCCTATCTTCCCCTAAACCGTGGAGTACATCCCCTATCTCCTCCCACACAATATGCATATGCAATGCTCAACCAATACATGTATGTAAACACATAACATATACAACCAACAATCAATACACATAATGTCCGTATTAATTCAACAGTCAAAATTAATGAATTAACCAATGTGATTAGTTTCAGTTATCCCTAATCCACATGCAATGTCTACAACAATCATGACTATCCTCCACCGATAGCCCAAAACAGTTATTTCTAAACTGGAAATAAATAAATCAATAATTCGATAGATGAGTAATTTAAATTAACCAACTACCCCATTTAATCAATAAATTCCTCAATTTCATGAATTTAACTAACTTCCCAATGTTCCTTCAATTTATTCAAACACTTAGGGTTTCTCCAAAATTACCAAAATACCCCCAACATATCAAAATACCAAAACTTAGAACAAAACTCATAGATTGGAGTAGGAAATCCCTACCTCGAAGAAATAACCCAAAAAGAAGAAGACGAAGATGATGACCCAAACTCAAAGTGCTCCAACTCCAAGATTGTTCAGATTAAACTGAAGCCCTCGACCCACTCTACCTTTTTAATAAAGCAATTAAGGTTGAAACGCACTCTAAATAGATCAAACCCAAGAGAGAAGATGAGTAGGGAAAGAGAGAAGTCGGACCTAGGGTTTGGAATCCAAAAACAGATGAAAAACTGATTAAATTCCCGCTGCTGCCTATTTAAACTGAACAGGCTCGCTCGAGCGAAGACATGGTTGCTCGAGCGACCAGACACAAGAAATTCTCGCTCGAGCGAAGAAAAGCTCGCTCGAGCCAAGAATGCAATGCTTCAGGTCTGCAACCCAGAAGCATGCTCGAGCGAAGGAATGCTCGCCGGCGAAGAACTCGAAACATACACCTCGCCGCCGAGCAAAGAAAGCTCGCCGGCGAAGAAACACTGCTCTCAGGTCTATACTAGACGCAATCGCTCGCTCGAGCGAAGAAACCCTGGCTCGAGCCACCAGAGACAAAACTCAACCTCGCCGAAGCGACCAAACCTCGCCGGCGACCAACCCAAAATCGACAAAGAACACTTGGTTTCCGGACCCAATCAACCTGAAACAAACCTGCCCAACAAATCCTATAACTCACATGAGAAAATAAAGGACGACAGTAACAATTATACAATGACAAGATCCAAGGAACCTAAGTCCGGATACAGTAATCAAATAGGAAAAGACCGGGGTCGCTATAATGACTTTAACCAATTCAGTATTATTATTTAGTGTTGAAAACATGACTTTAATTGCTGGGTTCAAGAGAACTGATTCGGGTAATTGAAAACATGACTTCTATATTCTCTCATTTTTATCTTAATTGAAAACATGACTTTAGTATTCTCTCATTGGTTTGGGTAATTGTTCTTCTTCTTGAATTTTTTTTTCCTCTCTCAGCTTTTTCCTTCATCAGAGCTTTTGTGGATCACTCTGACCACTCTTACCGTTGTTCACTCCGGCTGTGACATCACTTTGGCTGCTCGGCTATTCACTTCGCTGCTCGACATCCTACTCGGCTGCTTGGTTAGTTTATTACTTTGGTTCTTATTTTTTTCTGCTCAATGTTTTTTTTTTCTGCTCGGCTGCTCAATGCTTTGGTAACGTTTGGTTGCTCGACATCGCTTTTTTTCCTCTCTTAGCTTTTGTTATTTCTTTTGTTATTGCTTTGCTTTGATATTGAGCCAATTGATATATATGGGTTAATTTTTTTTCTTTTCTATTGAGCCAACTGCTCTGTTTTGTTAAAGAAAATATTGCTGCTCTGTTAACAAAGTGACTATACCATGGTTGCTATGGTTTAGACTATATCATGGCTGCTTTGTTAAAGAAAATAGTTGCTTTGTTAAAGAAAAAATAGTTGATATTGAGCCAACTGCTTTGTTTTTTTTTTTTATCTCTTTTGTTGCTCAAGAAGAAATAACAAAAGAAAAAACTGCTTTTTCTTTTGTTAAAGAGTAGTTGCAAAAGCTATGTTTTTATCACCAAAATCACCAAAAATTTCGCTCAATGTTTTTATTATCGCTTTTTTATTCTGCTTTTTATCACCAAAATCACCAAAATTCTGCTCAATGTTTTTTATTCTCAGAATTAAAAATTCAGTTTTTTATTATCATTAACTGTTTAAATTAGTGATGAGAGACAAAAATTCTGCTCAATGTGTTTACTGTTATGAGAGACAATTTTTATTGTTTTTCCAAAAATTCTGCTCAATATGTTTTTCCAATAATATATATGGATGTGAGCATGAATTTAGATGTTATGAGAGACAATTTTTATCATTACATGTGTAACGACCCAGAAATTCTTTCCTCCGCTCGAGCGGAAGAGTGGCCGCTCGAGCGGACTTTTGGGGTTCCCAGTAATTTGTCAGACGGCCTGAGATTCTGGGGGTTGTGGTTCTCCGCCGGCGGGGAGTTTACGCCGAGGACGACTTTGTTATCAAGGCCGAGCGCAAGATTGGGCGCTCGAGCGGGTCTCTTGGTTAAGTTTGAGTCTGAAGCATGTGGACTCATTTTTGATGTTCTTCTTAGTGTATTTGAAATGTTCTTACCTTATTTTGGGATATTAATTGAGATGATAAGATGATGGTAAAGTAAGATTGGATCAAAAACCTTAATTTGAATAATTCGTCTACGACCAACCGTCATTCATTTGCCCTTTTCTTTTTCCCCACTTTGAATTTGGATGTGAGGTTAGAACCATTGGAAAGCTTATTTCCGGGGCTTCAATTTGAGCACAAGAACGACCTAAAACGGAGTCCGCATGAGAGAGTTATACATGTTCAAAGTTTCGGGATCTGTGCTGAAAACAGGTACGCTCGAGCGGGAATTTCTACGCTCGAGCGTAGATTACGGGACAGCAGCTTAAAAAACGGGATTTGAGATATTTTTTCCACATTTTTCTTTCCCCTCTTCTTTCCTCTTCACCTATGTCCAAATCCTCCAAACCCTAGTCTCAAAACCTTGATTTCCTTTATTTTGAGCAACAATCCACCATAGTTTTTACATTAAGAATGGAGACTAAGAAGAGATCAATGTTTTAACCAATTGAAACTTGGGTTTATAAAGGTTGCTCCTCAAGCTTGCTCTTTTGTTGATTCTTGAGGTAAGGGTTCTAATACGCTTCAATACTTACAATAAGAGCTTGATTTGTGGTATTTCCATTGTATTGATGTTCAAATTTGTATTTTTGGGCATATAGAGTAATTATGTGATTTGGGGAATTTCGGGTTTAAAGCATTGAGGGTCAAATTGATGAGTTTAAATGATGGATTGTGAATCCTAGGTGTAGAATCATTGGGAAAATTGAAATTAAAAGTGGTGATTTAAGAAGTTTGAATTTTTGCTAAAAACCGTCATTATTCTTGAAACCCTAGATTAATTGGTGCTGATGAACATTGAGTTTGCCCAAATTAAATGTAGAATCATGGAATTGGTGGGTTGAATTATACGTGAACAAGTTTAATTAGATTTCTATGATGTTTTGAAATAATGTTAAAAGTTACGAATGAATCTTGTTGTGGGCCTTGTAAATTATGTTAAAATGAGAAGGGAAAATTAGGAGAAATGATTTAAAGAATTAATGTGAGATTTCATATGTGTGTAGGACACGCTTCGGGAGGAATAAATGTTTCACCAACGACTGTGAGTAATAGTACCACAATGAATCCATACTCTATTTCATTATTATTGACGTTATGTTTTGATGTTACAAACTTTCTTTGTCAAAACTAATGATGATATGATATAACGAATCATTATGAAATTGTGGGAATGTTAGAAAGATTGCGAAGTCATACACGTCATATGTGCGAACTTGTGAACTTCAAATGTACCAAGGAAAGTATGAATTTGTGAACTAATGTGGCTTAAAGCCATTTAGAACCAATGTGGCCTAGAGCCATTTAGAATCGGGGTGGCTACGAGCCTTTGTGAAATTATGTAAAATGTGACTATGAGGCTAAAAGCCGATATGTGAATGTGTGACTCCTCGAAAAGGGCCAATTTGTAAAACTATATGTAATTGTGAACCGACAAGGTTGTTTGGGGCATATAAGATGAACATTACAGTCTAACATCATTATGCAATGTGCGTTAAATTGTGAATGGTTCTGTCTTCAAGAAAAAGTATTGGAACGACACATATGTTTCTTGTAAATAATTGTTGTTCCCATTATAGTAAATCATGAGAAATCTAAGAGCAATATTAAGTAATATGTCTTATTTATAATTGATGTTGAATACTCACATTCTGTTGTTTACAAGATAGCTTTATGAACCTACAACGGCGGGTATGAGGTAAATTATTCTGTCCTTATCAAGACGTATTTATGATGTTTTGATACATGTATGAGACGATTATGACTGTTCGTAGCGAACCTTGTGATAGTTTGTGTATACCGTAATGTAACAGGATTCATGTGAATGCGGGGTTATGCTATCCTATTTATTTATTCAGTTTATGTATTCTGTCCTATTACTCTACTTTATTGCAGTTTGGTATAATATGTATTACAAGTCATGTTGAGTATTAAATTGTTATGTGCTATTATTCACTGAGTTTGACTCACTTTGTTTTATGTCTGTATCATTGTAGGCACACAACTTCGAGGTCACCTTAGCTTGTGGGTTCCGGTCAATCGCTTGTCAACCCCTGAGTATCTAAACCCTTAGAAGATGACCGCTCATGTTTCGGAGTTCTCTAAGTTATTAATTTGTACCCTAAACGTCGTTGAAGCTTGTTATGTACGCAATTTGTATATCTTTCTATGTCCTCGTTATACGCCCGATCTTAGGGCTGGGTCTGTATATGTATGTATTTTTAGTCATCTCCAGATACGTCACTATCTATTTATCTGCATTATGTTCTGTCTGTGATCCTGGCATAATAGTGGTAGCTCAATGGGTATTATTTTATACTATTATATGATATGAATGCTTCCGTTCAGGCCCCATAGATAATATTTATCAGGTTTAGCGTCCGTTTTCGAATGGGTCATGCCCAAATTTTTAGGGGCGGATTTGGGGCGTGACAGGTGGTATCAGAGCACGAGTTGCTATCTCACACACGGATCCATTGAGCTGTAGGATGTCTAGAAAAGACTTAGGCTTCATGCATGACATCCTTAGTGCATATGAAAAGACTGATAGCAACGTTAAGAGTAATTTGTTTACGTTAACGATTATGAACCATGTCTATTATACGTCTCATGTCTATTATATGAAATGATTGATTTTTGAAAAGCCTGTTCTGATGACATTATGGTTGTTCTGCTATGATACTCGTTTTGCTTGTGATATGACATGATGAGACTTATTGACTTCTGGTGTGGAGCAAAGTGCTGTACGGAACTAAGTGCTACACTTTAGTGGGAGCCACCTCTAGAATCCGTACGAGCCATCTCTTGAGTCCATACACATTTCTGTATGTTTCTGATATATCTGTGCCGAAAGGCTATCTGGGCTGAAAGGCCAATCTGATAATTCTGGGCCAACATGCCAATCTGTTAAAATGGTATAAGTAATTGTGACACCCTTAATTCCTATGGCCCTTGCCCGGGGGTAACAATACCGTGGCCTATGGCCCTCGCCTGGGGGTAACAATACCGTGGCTGTTGGTATCAACTTTGTGGTCTTCGGACCTACCTGTTGTGGTCATTAGACCTACCTGTTGTGGTCTTCAGACCTACCTGTTGTGGTCTTCGGACCTACCTGTTGTGGTCATTAGACCTACCTGTTGTGGTCTTCGGACCTACCTGTTGTGGTCATTAGACCTACCTGTTGTGGTCTTCGGACCTACCTGTTGTGGTCATTAGACCTACCTGTTGTGGTCATTGGACCTACCTGTTGTGGTCATTGGACCTACCTGTTGTGGTCTTTGGACCTACCTGTTGTGGTCTTCGGACCTACCTGATCTGATAGTCAGCCATATATGATCTTATGCAAAATTTAAATATGAATATGATTATGAGCATGTATCTGAATATGATTATGATTATGTTCTGATTTTTGTTTCTGAATCAAGAATCTGTATGAATATGCTTCCATTTATCTGTTCAGTTTATGCTATATCATAACATGATGTGGATTGGAAGTGTCGAATGAGTTCAGTTTACGTGTAATTGAGATCTGGTTGTGAAATCCGCGATTTGTGATATTTGAGGGTAAAACAAAATGAAAGAAAAAGGACAGCTATTGACTACTTCGAACTCAACCTAAATGATTAGTAAGTAGCTAAGCTATTGCAGGAATTCAAATTCTATCTTTGTATATTCAGTGACTTAAGATTGAGAAACTTATTCCTGTGAACTATGTTATGTGACTATGCAAATGTTAGAGGTTGTGACATTGTTCTATATTACCTATATGGAAGTTATGATGTGAACTGTTTCGCACGATTTCGTGGATTCTGGTGAAAACAAAAGGATATGGAAATGTTCCATTTTGTTAATGGGTTAGCAATACCTATTGGACATTTACCTTCTCTTACATGTTTAGACAACTTCGGACAATATTCACTACATGATTACAAATTGATTGACTGCCACATTGAAGTAATATTAAGAATTCTGAACCTTGATGTCACGAAATCAAATTGCTCTTTTGTTATACTATTGCATAAGTTGTTGCTTTTATAGACTCTGGAAGGATGTTATTTTTTTTTTTTTTGGTTACTGTATACGTAATAGGAGTTATTGAATTATGATTCTATGACTAAACCTATATAATTAGTCTCTAATTTATGTATGATTCTTTGGTCCACTATAATTACAAGTTGTAAAGACGGAACCATGTAAATGACTTTGTGTCTTCTAGTGAGAAAATAAAGAATCGTTAAATAGTGAAAAAGAGAGCTAAATGAATTTGTGCTATGATAAGAAAAGTGTTAGTAAAGGAGAATGTATACCTTATGATTATGAATGATTAGTCAAGTATGATTTTGGATTCAAATTCTGGTTTTCTTTGATAGTTGTGTGTCTTATTTAGATTTGAGCATATGACGGCATGATCAGGTGTCTATGAAGGGGATTCTTCTTTTCCTTTGTTGATTTTGTTAAGAATTAGAGCATGTGGTTTAAATCTACATAATGATATAATTTTGATATGTTTTCGTAAATGGAAGATATGGTGCCTCTCAGGCAGGCAGAACCTTATTTGGTAGGGTCTAAGATCTGATTCAATGCTGCCAATCGGATTTAAGTCTAACCATGTAATTAAGTTACTTGGGAAGTACGTCATGGTCGGGGACCACTGAGTAAATGGCATTATAAGATAAGTTTGAACGTACTCTCGAATCAAAATTTCAGATGAACTATTACAGCTAGGCTGATCTAGTTTGAGACTAGTGGAGAGTACTTTCATTATGTTTGCACTTAATGCATGCTGTAAGACTTAATTTTAAATAATTAAATAAGAAGTTGGAAACCTTAAAGGTTTAATTATCTGAAATTGAGTATGTATCTGAAACTAGCATAATTCTTTATGTAATCTTGAGTATGTTTATGAGATTTCAATTTTGGAATGAGTAAACGATTGGATTTTGTCCTATATAGTTTTTTTTTTATGTGTGGCCATCTATATATACATGTCTAAGTCTTTTATGTATGGAAAGAAATAAGGACGGAAAAGAAGAGCCTAAATCTTCAAGGAAGTAAGGGAGAAAGTGAAAAAGGTTGTAGAAATTTCAAAGCTTAAGGTATGTTTGATCTTTTGATTGACCACTCTTGAAGTTGAGTAGGAACTTCTCTAGTAATTGTATAATGGCCTTCACGGTCCTTTCGTTAATGGTAAAAAGAATAAAGAGTGGTGATGACATTAATTGAAGTGCAAATGAAATCTTGGTGTTACAATGTGTATTGTCTTTGAATTGAGTTTTAAGCATTCACTAGACGTGGTGCGCTTAGTTGATAATTGAGAAGTTGTTATGGGCCTTGGGATTATAATTGGTTAGTGTTGTTCCTTGTCCATTGAAATTCTGATGCACATAAGTTGATCGAAAGTATTGTGATCCTTTTCTATCCCAAGTGTGGGTCTGGTTTTGGAACATTACAGGGTGTGTTTCTGTTTATGTTTGTTTGACCTGTTTTCTACTAAGTTTTCTCAAATTTCGAGGACGAAATTTTTGTAAGGAGGGAAGAATGTAACGACCCAGAAATTCTTTCCTCCGCTCGAGCGGAAGAGTGGCCGCTCGAGCGGACTTTTGGGGTTCCCAGTAATTTGTCAGACGGCCTGAGATTCTGGGGGTTGTGATTCTCCGCTCGAGCGGGGGAGTTTACGCTCGAGCGGACGACTTTGTTGGTCTGCGCGCTCGAGCGCAAGATTGGGCGCTCGAGCGGGTCTCTTGGTTAAGTTTGAGTCTGAAGCATGTGGACTCATTTTTGATGTTCTTCTTAGTGTATTTGAAATGTTCTTACCTTATTTTGGGATATTAATTGAGATGATAAGATGATGGTAAAGTAAGATTGGATCAAAAACCTTAATTTGAATAATTCGTCTACGACCAACCGTCATTCATTTGCCCTTTTCTTTTTCCCCACTTTGAATTTGGATGTGAGGTTAGAACCATTGGAAAGCTTATTTCCGGGGCTTCAATTTGAGCACAAGAACGACCTAAAACGGAGTCCGCATGAGAGAGTTATACCTGTTCAAAGTTTCGGGATCTGTCTGAAAACAGTACGCTCGAGCGGGAATTTCTACGCCGAGCGTAGATTACGGACAGCAGCTTAAAAACGGGATCTGAGATATTTTTTCCACATTTTTCTCTTCCCTCTCTTCTTTCCTCATCACCTATGTCCAAATCCTCCAAACCCTAGTCTCAAAACCTTGATTTCCTTTATTTTGAGCAACAATCCACCATAGTTTTTACATTAAGAATGGAGACTAAGAAGAGATCAATGTTTTAACCAATTGAAACTTGGGTTTGCGAAAGGTTGCTCCTCAAGCTTGCTCTTTTGTTGATTCTTGAGGTAAGGGTTCTAATACGCTTCAATACTTACAATAAGAGCTTGATTTGTGGTATTTCCATTGTATTGATGTTCAAATTTGTATTTTTGGGCATATAGAGTAATTATGTGATTTGGGGAATTTCGGGTTTAAAGCATTGAGGGTCAAATTGATGAGTTTAAATGATGGATTGTGAATCCTAGGTGTAGAATCATTGGGAAAATTGAAATTAAAAGTGGTGATTTAAGAAGTTTGAATTTTTGCTAAAAACCGTCATTATTCTTGAAACCCTAGATTAATTGGTGCTGATGAACATTGAGTTTGCCCAAATTAAATGTAGAATCATGGAATTGGTGGGTTGAATTATACGTGAACAAGTTTAATTAGATTTCTATGATGTTTTGAAATAATGTTAAAAGTTACGAATGAATCTTGTTGTGGGCCTTGTAAATTATGTTAAAATGAGAAGGGAAAATTAGGAGAAATGATTTAAAGAATTAATGTGAGATTTCATATGTGTGTAGGACACGCTTCGGGAGGAATAAATGTTTCACCAACGCACTGTGAGTAATAGTACCACAATGAATCCATACTCTATTTCATTATTATTGACGTTATGTTTTGATGTTACAAACTTTGCTGTCAAACTAATGATGATATGATATAACGAATCATTATGAAATTGTGGGAATGTTAGAAAGATTGCGAAGTCATACACGTCATATGTGCGAACTTGTGAACTTCAAATGTACCAAGGAAAGTATGAATTTGTGAACTAATGTGGCTTAAAGCCATTTGTGAACCAATGTGGCCTAGAGCCATTTGTGAATCAGGGTGGCTACGAGCCTTTGTGAAATTATGTAAAATGTGACTATGAGGCTAAAAGCCGATATGTGAATGTGTGACTCCTCAGGCCAGGGGCCAATTTGTAAAACTATATGTAATTGTGAACCGACAAGGTTGTTTGGGGCATATAAGATGAACATTACAGTCTAACATCATTATGCAATGTGCGTTAAATTGTGAATGGTTCTGTCTTCAAGAAAAAGTATTGGAACGACACATATGTTTCTTGTAAATAATTGTTGTTCCCATTATAGTAAATCATGAGAAATCTAAGAGCAATATTAAGTAATATGTCTTATTTATAATTGATGTTGAATACTCACATTCTGTTGTTTACAAGATAGCTTTATGAACCTACAACGGCGGGTATGAGGTAAATTATTCTGTCCTTATCAAGACGTATTTATGATGTTTTGATACATGTATGAGACGATTATGACTGTTCGTAGCGAACCTTGTGATAGTTTGTGTATACCGTAATGTAACAGGATTCATGTGAATGCGGGGTTATGCTATCCTATTTATTTATTCAGTTTATGTATTCTGTCCTATTACTCTACTTTATTGCAGTTTGGTATAATATGTATTACAAGTCATGTTGAGTATTAAATTGTTATGTGCTATTATTCACTGAGTTTGACTCACTTTGTTTTATGTCTGTCGCTGTAGGCACACAACCTGGAGGTCAGCCTTAGCTTGTGGGTTCCGTCAATCAGTTGTCAACCCCTGAGTATCTAAACCCTTAGAAGATGACCGCTCATGTTTCGGAGTTCTCTAAGTTATTAATTTGTACCCTAAACGTCGTTGAAGCTTGTTATGTACGCAATTTGTATATCTTTCTATGTCCTCGTTATACGCCCGATCTTAGGGCTGGGTCTGTATATGTATGTATTTTTAGTCATCTCCAGATACGTCACTATCTATTTATCTGCATTATGTTCTGTCTGTGATCCTGGCATAATAGTGGTAGCTCAATGGGTATTATTTTATACTATTATATGATATGAATGCTTCCGTTCAGGCCCCATAGATAATATTTATCAGGTTTAGCGTCCGTTTTCGAATGGGTCATGCCCAAATTTTTAGGGGCGGATTTGGGGCGTGACAACATGAATATTCAATTAAGTGAATTTTTATCATTTCATGCTCACATTCAATTTTTATCATTTCATGAATATTTATCATTAATTGAATAGTTGGTCCAGATGATGATATGTGAGCATACATATATATTATGAGGGACAAAAATTCTGCTCAATTTGTTTACTGTTATGAGAGACAATTTTTTTTTTTTTTCCAAAAATTCTGCTCAATATGTTTTTCCAATAATATATATGGATGTGAGCATGAATTTAGATGTTATGAGAGACAATTTTTATCATTAGATGAATATTCAATTAAGTGAATTTTTATCATTTCATGCTCACATTCAATTTTTATCATTTCATGAATTTTTATCATTAATTGAGTAGTTGGTCCAGATGATGATGTGTGAGCATGCATATATATTATGAGAAACAAAAATTATGCTCATTGTGTTTACTGTCAAGATATTTGTCTAGGTATATAATTTATTTGGTGTCTGACATACACCAAAACAATATATAATCTTTATTTGGCTCAAACTCAACATCACACTAGCCACTCCTGAACTAGATCAATCTCTCACCATCTCAAATGTTGCTTGAGGAAACCTGCCATCTTCGCCTACCAGGGCCAATTATAGTCCCTCTTTTGCCTTCTCTTTGTGGCAGCAACCCCCATGATATAGTCACTTCGGCTGCTCTGTTTTTTATCACCAAAATCAGTTATTGCTTTGCTATGTTTTTTACCAATTTTTGTCTCTCCTCCTTTCTCTCAGTGTGTTGGGCCCATGCTATAGATTTTTTGAATTCTCATTGCCGGATATTAACTGCATTTTCAGTGTGTTGGCTTGTGCTTATGGTTATTTACTTCCAATATTCAGCCATTAATTTTGTTTTTTCAGAGTCATAGCAACTCCCTTTTTTCAGAGTCATGTTAATAATTTTTAAGTGGGTGTGAAGTCCATGTCCATGCAGTGTTGTTAGTAAGTTGCTATGACTCAGCCCAATTTGGAATAGTAAGAAAAAAAATTGTTTTCTCCATTTTAGCTCCAAAAACTCACGAACATTATATAGTTCTTTGCCTCTATAATTGATTATTCTTTTTAGGGGTCCAGATGATGATATGGACAAAAAAATTTAATTAATTTCAAACTCCAAATCCAACATCTTAAGTAATAGATTCTAATAAATTTGTAAGCTTTTTAAGTGTACACATATAAACATATAGAAATTCCTATTTATTAGGTTAATAACATCTAAATTCATGCTCACATGCATAAGTTCTTTAAGAAGAAAAATATTTCAATATATTTTTTCAAGATCTTTATAAAAAATGACACAAACTTTATAAATTTCAACATAATACGATAAATTATCAGTGCATTTTAATCTTTAAATTATTTACATCGTGCCTTTAGGCACGTGCATACCCTAGTGAAGTGATATTTAACAATAATTGATATGATATTTCTGTTATTAATCCAATAATTTAAGGTACATTTCTTTTGGTTTTAATTTTACTAGCATATCACTCGTGCTATGCACATGTTGTATTTACAATTATTTGTATATGTGAATTGTGATTTTTAAATGTCTTTTTTTTTTCTTTTTTATATTATATTAAAGTTTAATATTTTGATAATAATATGTGTTAGACTTTTCAAGGAATAAAATGCCTTCTTTTTTTATATTATATTAAAGTTTAATATTTTGATAATAATCATATGTGTTGGAATTTTCAAGGAATTTTTTTTTATGCTTGTTCTTAATGTATTAAAGTGTTATTATGAGGGATAATAATCATATGTGTTGGGACTTTTCAAGGAATTCATATGTGTTGGACTTTTTAAGGAATTTTTTTTTATGCTTGTTCTTAATGCATTAAAGTGTTATTATGAGGGTAAGGCTTAGGAGTTGGGAGAAGTTAATAAATGCTAAGGTTTTTTTTTTTTTTTTAAATAAAAAAATCAGGAAATTTAGATTGGGATATTGGTTCTCCCATAAGACTTGAGGATTAGAAACCCGTTTTTCCTTAATATATATCTATATATATACATATACAATAAAATAGTAACATATCAATACCAAACCCGACCATATTTGTAACGCCCTCAAAATATTATACAAATCAATCATTCATAAGGTCTAGAGACATAATAGAAATGTTATACTTTCATTCATCAGAGTTAATATTACAAAAGATATCACATGTATTACACTTTGATAAATATCCATCTTGAAACCATAGCATGTAACTCTAGTTTAGAACAACAAAATAAATGCCCTAAGGGCTTACATCTTTTCAAGTAATCACTTGGTTACAACAAAAAAGAGAGTCAGAAGCTCTTTCCAATTAAAGCCCTCGGTTAAAAAGAAAACATATAAACACAAAAATGAAATCACAAAAGTAGAGCCTTTAGCCTCTAAGCCTTCCAAGCTATGTCCTTGGAGGTGGCATGTCACCTGTACCTGAAAATGGTTTCCTAAGTAGGGTGAGCCAAAACCCAATAGAGATATGCTAAACCATACATGAGAATTAACTAAAATATGAACATCAGATAAATGTGCAACATTCTTAATCAACACATATTCTTTGCAAGGTCATTCAATATAGATAACCAATATCTCAATTCATTTCCATTCTACCATTTCGGGTAAATCAATTAGCCAAATTCATTATTATCAAGCAGCCAATATGAGACTACAACTCAATGGTTCACAATTCAATACATTCATCAAATCTAACACTTCTATTTCTTGCCATTTTACGGAACCACATTCGAGAGAACCAGCACCCATAAATATATAAGATTTCGGGACTTTCACCCTGGACACTCCGGCCAACTTAATTATCAATGGAGTCCATCTCCTATCTCCTCTCAAACAATGGAGTATATCCCTTATCTTCTCCCAAACAAAGATATACATATATATATAATGTATTCAAACACTTTGTCATATACAATGACAAATCAAAACACATATTCAATGGTTTAATCAAACCGTCATATTCAATGACATAATTCAATTGATTAGTTTCAATCATCCTAATTCTCATGTAGTTTCTACAACAATCATAACTATCCTCCACCGATAGCCCAAAACAGATTTATCTAAACAGATAAATAAATCTATCAATGATAATTTAACAAATTCCATAGGTATATGATTTATCAAACCAAACTATACCATTTAATCACATTTCCCCTAATTTCATTATTTACATAAATAGTTATTTCAACTCAACTTAGGGAAAAATTTCCCTTTTTTCCAAAATATCAACCCATAGATCCAAATCTCACCACTTCAGCAATAAAGAACTTCATACACAAACCCGCAAGGTTACTTTGTAAATCAACATGAAAAACCCCCTTTAGTTTAGAACCCAAACTTTAACTTTTACCAAAATCTTCCCAAACCCCACTATTTATACAAAATGACAAATATCTTGGTTAAAGCTTATATTAAAGACTAGAATATCCCTACCTCAAGTTTAGATGAGAGAGAGAAGAGAAAGCTCAAAAGTCGATGGCGACGAAACCACGTTTTGCCCCGATCAAAATGAAGCCCTTGACAAGCTCTACACTTTATCTCAAAGGAGCAAGGTGAAAAGATCACTCTAGGTGAGTAGATCTAGAGATTTAACAGAAAAAATTTGGGTTTTAGAGAGAGAAGAGAGAAATCACGGTTTAAGAGGAAAAATGGAAGGAAAATCATGGGAGAAAATGGTTTGGGCCTATTTATAGTAGTGAGGAAAAGCCCTAAGGTCAAATAAAATAATGGGCCCAAAAACCCCCTTAGATAGGGCCCATTCGAACCTAATAAATCTGAAAAACACGCAAGGGTCGATCCTTAGACAAGAGGGGTCGAATTCTTTTTTAGCAACACACAGACATTAGAGGGTCGACCCTCTCACAGTCTGGTGTCTACCCTATCTTCTAGCAACTAACACACAGACATAAGAGGGTCGACCCTCTCCAGTCTGGTGTCTACCCTATTTTCCAGCAACACTCTCAGAAACTTCACCAACAGGTAAGGGTTGACCCTTAGGAAGGCTGGTGTCGACCTTAGAATAAAATTTCTAAGTCTCCAAGGAACTTTTAACAAGAATAACTGCGAACAACCAAACCCAACAAGTTTAAATCGGATTATACTCCTCCAAAACCAACGTACAACAACACCAAAGATTTCCAAAATAAAAATAAAAATAAAGGATTCGAATACACTTCCCCAAAAACTTTGAAAGATAGAGGTGCTACAACCTCCCCACCTTAGGAAATTTTGTCCTCAAAATTTTAGTACAAGTTTCAAAACCATGATTGCCCAATTTTCAAATGATTACAATTCAATTCTCATTACCATGACCCACTTACCGGTCATTCAATCCTTCCACAATAGATATATCTCAACATATATTATCAATATGAATCTTCTGAATTTAACAAATTTCAATATGTGCATCTCATATTTCCAAAACATATTCAATGTTTATGATAAATTTGCATTTCCAAGAGTTAAACAACATATACAATGTTCAAATTAAACTTGCATTTCTGAAACATATTCAACATTCACAATGCTTTCATAATCCAAAACATATACAATGTTTCCAAATTTGATACAACACATACAATATTCTATATTCCCAGAACATATACAATGCTCATATTGAATCCATGTTTTCATGACACCCACAATATATACAATGTTTTAACATCTCATTAACAAACTAAAATCTCGACATATGTTCAAATACCAACGAATAAGTCCGGATATTTCTCACGGACTTCCAATTCACGCTTCCAAGTAGCTTCCTCAATCCTGAGATGTTTCCATGATACCGTAACTAATAGAATCGTCTTGCTTCACAAGACTCGACTCAACAATAAGGAACGAATATGATTACCTCCCCAACCGGCCAAACTCGCAGCAGTTTATAAGACAAGAACACATTCCCCGATAATAATAGTAACAACGTCATCAATAACAACCGTGCTTCATGACATCCACCATGACTTGACTACTTACAATACTCGAATCACCATTAAGTGTTTAACACTCCAACATAGGAAAAAGGAAACCACTCGCATACAAGGCTTTCAAATAACTCAGAGAATGAGAACACAAAATAAAACACGAATAATCAATAACGTCATGGCACATCAGTACCCGACAATTCCAAGCCCTTGCCAAAGGACATACAACATGTAACCAGTAACTTAGGCTAGATCAAAATGTGATTTCTCAACACATGGTATAAGATATTCCGTTCAAGTTAAAGAAAATGCTTAATCTATCCCATTTGTTCCAAAACACTTGGTTTTCCTCCAAATTATTCTTCAGCATTCCTCGAGTAAATCACAACATAGTCATCCCACAAAACCCATCACACTCACGGTGGAGTTACAATACCCAAAACAAGATTTTCCACAATGAGAACCCCTATAAATTTTAGAAATGCCAGTAACGTAATAACACAAAGGAAGAAATTGCACACCATTGATCACATAATGGTGGAAAGCGCTTATAAGACCAAAGTTCTCAACCGAAATCCCAAACTGGTTACTACCACTCAAATAACCTTCCAACTATCCATGACGGACTTACATTCCACACCAAGACACCGTTTAATTACACAACCTACAATTTCGACTGATTCTCGAGGTGACTATATGTCAACCAACCAAAGTATTGACTAATCAGCTATCTAACTTTATTCACTCGTGCCAGTCTTCAACACGAACATCTTGCTCAACCTCGCCAACTTCTAAATAGGGTTCCATACACAACCTCTCCGGTTCAATGAATCACTCCGGATTCTTCAAAGTTACCCCATGGTACTCAAACTTTTCATTCATCCCTCACACGTATGCCTAAGCGGCACACACATCCTTGCTTCACATTTGAGTCCTAACCGAACTCTTCAAGTCAAACCCAATACACCATCTCAAGTCAACGCACACAAGGACCGAATAAGTTGAAACAACTCTGACAGAGTGCATCACTCACTCTACACAATCTTACTGCCTCACTAGAGTTCCACTATCCAAGTTGGACGACAAACACCCACACCAAAGTGACCCAACAATTTCAAACATTAAATTACTCAACCCAATCGTTAAATACACAATTGCCTTACCAAGGCACTCTCTTGGGATTGCCCTATGACAGATCCCCTTCTACACATATTCTAATAACATACGAACCACACACCACTACATACCATACTAGCGAAACCTTCTCACTTAATGCATGATATTCTACACCCATACTAAATTCCTCATTCTGAGGATGTACTCACAACCTCGACTGAATTCACAATAACGAAATTTACCCACTTGTTCCCTCACACTAAGTTAACCAACAAAGGCTTACCACACTACAACACCCTCGTTATATTTTTTATGGTTATAGTTGCTGATATGCTCAACTGATATGGTCTTACATTTTTCAGTCTCTACTTAACATTGCTTAACATATGTAAATCTTATACTTCCTAGCTGTATATATTCCAACGGCTATATATTGCTTAACATTTGTTCTTGCCTATTTTTTATATAATGAAACTCAATGAATTACGATTATAATGATAAAAATCAAACACAGTCTCTGTGTCATTTCTCTATATTTACATTTTTTATGGTTATAGTTGCTGATATGCTCAACTGATATGGTTTTACATTTTTCAGTCTCTACTTAACATTGCTTAACATATGTAAATCTTATACTTCCTAGCAGTATATATTCCAACGGCTATATATTGCTTAACATTTGTTCTTGCCTATTTTTTATATAATGAAACTCAATGAATTACGATTATAATGATAAAAATCAAACACAACTGTAACGCCCTCAAAATAAACCCATAATACATAAGATTAACATGCGGAATTATAAGGAAATAAAGTATCTCATTTCATTCATCAGAGTACCATAAAATAAAAACATCATAATAAATGCCCTATGGGCTTACATCTTGCCAAGCCAACACTTGGACACAATTCCATGAGTTCTAACTCAAAACAAATAAAGCCCTAGGCTTGAAAGTTTACAAATTGTTCAAATAAAACAAATAAAATAAAGCAAGTCTTCGAGTCCAAATCCTCACAAGCTAAGTCCTTGGAGGTAATGAACCGCCTGAACCTGAAAATGAAGTTCCCATATAGGGTGAGCCACAGCCCAGTAGAAAAATACTAAACCAAGCATAAGAATTAATTAAAGCATTAGCATTCGATACATGGTTAACACCAGATAATCAATTTCCAATTTCATGACACGAATGTCTACATTGTCTATGACATATTGTCTATGACACCTTTCACTTTCCGATATTTATTCAACTTTCCAATTATAACATTATGGCTCAGAACCTGGCCAACTATAATAGTGATCCAGATGTTACAAAAATAAATGAGACTAAAGCTCAAACCACAACACTTCCATACTTCCAACTGATACACACTATAATGATGTATCATATCAACAACAAATAGCAATATTGTCATTATCAATAAGCACATATGAGTGATGCTACTGGAGTCCATCCCCTATCTCCTCCCAACAAATCCGGTTTAGAGGTACATCCCCTATCTTTCCCTAAACCGTGGAGTTCATCCCCTATCTCCTCCAAACAACATGCATATGCAATGAAACACACAATTGCCATATACAACACATAATCAATACAAGTAATGTTACAGATAATGCAACAACAACAAGTGACTTAATTCCAGTTATACCTAAGCCACATGCAAGGTCTACAACAATCACAACTATCCTCCACCGATAGCCCAAAACAGTTATTTCTAAACAAGAAATAAATACAACAATGAATGTAAACTCAACATTTTCATAGGCAAGTGTTTAAACTACCAAACTATATCATTAATCTGATAATTTCCCAACTTCATGAATTAAACCCAATTCCACATTTTTCCCTTAAATTAATTATGCAAATTAATCTAAGCCAAAACCCTAAGGTTTCTCCCAAAATTACCAAACTACCCCCACATACCAAAATACCAACACTTAGGATTAAAACGTATAAATGGAGTAGGAAATCCCTACCTCGAAGCAAGAACCCGAAAAGAAGAAGATGGAGATGATAGCCCAAATTCCAAAGTGCTCCAAATCAACAACCGTTCAGATTAAATGGAAGCCCTCGACCCACTCTACCTTTTTAATGAAGGAACTAGGTTAGATACTCACTCTAAATAGATGAAACCTAGGAGAGAAGATGAGTTGGGAGAGAGAGAACTCGTAACCTAGGGTTTTATAAACTGAAAGGGCTGAAAACTGTTTTAAAACACGCCTCACAGATTTAAACTCGACAGTTCGCCGAAAGGCATAACACACCGCCGGCGAAGAGCAAAAACAAGGTCCGCTCGAGCGCAAAGACAACCACTCGAGCGTAGATTCCCCCATTTCAGAACCCACGCGGAGAACACACTACCCGCTCCAGCGCCCACAATACCGCTCCAGCTCAACCCGATCCCGGCGATAAAAAACCAGCTCGAGCGTATAATTCTCACCTGCAGAAGTTTTGTAGGGACCAAAAATGCTGGAAGAGTGTAAACCTCGCTCGAGCGCAGGAATGTCCGCTCGAGCGGAAAGGCTAAAAACTGGGCAATCAACATCTAGGCTAAGGCTCAACCCAACCGTTCGAAACACGCCCAACACATCCTAAAACTCGACCAAATAGAATTAAAGGATGTCAACAACCATTACACAAGGATAGAATCTACGGAGCCTAAGTCCGGATACAACATCGAATGGGAAAAGACCGGGGTCGCTATAACCTCCCCCCCTTAAAAGAATTTCGTCCCCGAAATTAAGCATGAGTTTGTAAAAACAAGTTTTTCTCAATTCCCAGTGATATTATAAAACAATAAACAACAACTTGACCCGATACCGGTCACTTCATCTCTTATCAAGAGGCATCTCAGAATATGTATAAATCAACATATATTCAACTTGCATCAATATTATGCATTATTCCTTTCAATGTTAACAAATTCCATATCATATCCAATCTCATGATATAAACAACACATTCAATATATAAATGTTATATTCCACTTCCATAATAAGGCAAGTTCAAAATGCTAACATTAAATCCAAAACATTCTCAATGTTTTCCAACTTAAGACATACATAAAATTCTCAAGTTCAACAATATTACAAAAATCTATATATAAGATTTCTAATAACTAAACATGTCCGGATATTTCTCACGGACTTCCAATTCACGTTCCCAAGTGGCTTCCTCCACTCCGTGATGTTTCCACAAAACTTTCACCAAAGAGATGGTTTTGCCTCGCAAAACTTGATCCCGCCTATCCAAGACTCGAATTGGTCTCTCCTCATAAGAGACATCCTCATTAACTACTAAATCAGTCCAATCCAATACATGTGACGAATCTGGCTCATACTTCCGAAGCACACTCACATGAAACACATCATGAACTCCGGATAACTGCGGTGGCAAAGCTAAATGATAAGCAGCCTCGCCAATCCTCTCAAGGATCTCAAAAGGCCCAATAAACCGAGGGGACAACTTCCCGCTCTTTCCAAACCTCATCAAGCCTCGTTTGGGTGATATCTTCAGAAAGACATGATCACCCACCTCAAACACCAAAGGTCTCCTCCTACGGTCAGCATAAGATTTCTGACGACTCTGGGCTGTAATGAGCCTCTTACGGATAAGCTCAACTTTCTCTGTCGTTTCCTTTACTAACTCCGGACCCAACAAAGGTGCATCACCCACCTCGGCCCAACAAACTGGAGACCTACACGGTCGGCCATACAAGGCCTCAAACGGTGCCATACCGATACTAGACTGGAAACTGTTGTTGTAGGCAAACTCCACTAATGGTAAGTGCCTCTCCCACGACCCACTAAAGTCGAGAACACAACCCCGAAGCATATCCTCAATGATTTGAATAGTACGCTCGGACTGCCCGTCAGTCTGAGGATGATAAGCCGTGCTAAAAGTCAACTTAGTGCCTAAAGCACCCTGCAAACTCTGCCACAACCTAGCAGTAAAACGAGGATCTCTATCTGAGACGATCACATCTGGGACCCGTGCAACCTCACTATGTCCCGGATATATAAGTCGGCAAGATGATCTACCGAATCTCTAACACGCATAGGAATAAAGTCTTGTTGACAACCGGTCTACAACCACCCAAATAGCATCACTACCCCGCTGAGTCCTCGGAAGACCCACAACGAAGTCCATAGTGACATGCTCCCACTTCCACTCGGCAATAGGCAAGGGTTGCTACAAACCCGCTGGCCTCTGATGCTCGGCCTTCACTTGCTGACAAGTAAGGCACCTAGATACGAAAGTTGCCACATCTCTCTTCATACCCCGCCACCAAAACTGGCGGCCCAAATCCTGATAAATCTTAGTACCTCCGGATGTACGCAAAGGCGCGAATGATGAAACTCTGAGTACCTCCTCTCGGCAAGACTCGGCACAAACAAACGGGTCTCGGTATCTCACACTCGAGTCGGGATACACCGCTAAACCCTTCTCAACCTTCCCATCGAAATCTTCTCTCGGAGAGATTCTACCTCAAGATCACCCCTCGAGCCTCTAACACTCGAGTCACAAGTGTAGGGGCAAGAACAACAAAAACAAGGTCGCGGCCTCAACGGATTCACCCAGAAGCAAATCAAACTCCCCAAGTGCACCCAACATCTCCCACTCTCGGATGGCTATGCTAGCTACGTTACCAATAGATTTCCTGCTAAGGGCATCGGCCACAACATTGGCCTTTCCCGGATGATTGTGCAACTCAAAGTCATAATCCTCAATGAACTCCATCCACCTCCTCTGCCTCAAGTTCAAGTCTTTCTGTGTGAACAGATATTTCAGACTCTTATGATCGGAGAATACCTCAAATTTCTCACCATATAGATAATGCCTCCAAATCTTCAAGGCAAAAATCACAGCTGCTAATTCTAAATCATGCGTAGGGTAATTCTTCTCATGAATTTTGAACTGACGTGAGCCATAGGCAACCACTTTCCCCTCTTGCATCAACACACAACCCAGACCCTCTCGTGAGGCGTCACAAAGAATCAGATAACCCAACCCTCTCTCCTAATAATCAAGACCGAGCGGTGGTCAATCTAACTTTCAACTCTGAAACGACTTTTCACAAGTCTCACTCCATACAAATTTGCCTCCTTCCGAGTCAACCTTGTCAGCGGTGAAGCTAACACGAGAAATCTTTCACAAACCGGCGGTAATACCAGCTAATCGTAAAATCGGATCTCAAACACACTCTTAGGTCATGCCCAATCTTGCCTTGCCTCGGTCTTGGATGTATCAACAGACACCCTTCCCCGAAACTACATGGCCTAAGAACTTCACCTTCTAGCCGAAATCACACTTCCGAACTTAGCATAAAGCTTATGGGCTCTAAGTAACTCTAGTACCACTCTCAAGTGTTCCTCGTGCTCCTCCTCGAAGGTGAATAAATCGAATGTCGTCCACGAAGACGACCACAAACGATCTAAGAATTCCGGAAGATCCGGTTCATCAAATCCATAAACATCGCCGTGCATTGGTGAGCCCGAACGGCATCACCGAAACTTCGATGGCCATACAGCACGGAATCTTTGTCTTGGGATATCCTCCTCCTCGACTCTCAACCGATGATAACGATCTCAAGTCTATCTTAGAGAAACAACGAGAACCCCTCAAGCGATCGAGCAGATCATCTATACGAGCATAGGGTACTTATTCTTAACCGTAACCCGATTCAATTTCCGGTAATCTATACACAGTCTCAAAGCACCACCTTTCTTCTTAGCAAATAGGGCCGGTGCTCCCCACGGCGAAACACTAGGGCGAATGTAGCCCTTATCTAGTAACTCCTGGAGTTGAACCTTCAACTCAACCAACTCGGCTGGGGCAAAACGGTAAGGTGCCATAGAAATCGGCGCCGTGCCGGGCACTAAATCAATAGAGAACTCAATCTCTCGATGAGGTGGCAAACTAACAAGATCCTCGGGAAAAACGTCCGAATACTCACAAACCACCCTCGGCAATACAATCTGGGTCTCATCACCCTCACTAATCGAAAGACTAGCAAGTAGACCACTAAGCTCACTCCGCCCCCGCGGATCATACTCCGGTGGCAAAACACTACCAACCCGATCCCCCAGAAAACGAAAACACTCCCCGTTCACGGTACAACAAGTGACCCTCTGACGGTAGCAATCAATAACTGCCCGGTATGACGACAACCAGTCCATACCCAAAATAACATCAAAGCCCTTCATGGGCATAACCACAAAAGAAAAAAGAATTCTATGATCATCAACCTCTATATCACAACCCCTAACACCTTGTTTCAAAAGCAACTCACCCCCAAGAGGTGACACTACACAAATAGGAGATGCTAACTGGGCTAACTCCAACTCCAAAATGGATGCAAATGCAGCAGACACGAAAGAATGAGATGCACCCGTATCGATCAAAACACTAGCAACTGAATTGCAAAACAAAAAGGTACCTCTCACAATAGATGGAGTCAGACAGATCTGCTGTGATAAAGATACAGCGCCTGCGACCTCTCGATCAACTGCTCACCCTCGGAGCATAAGATCACTGATCGACGACGAAGCCCTGATTGGCCCTCGAGGCTGAATCGACCGAGCGGTGACTCTGAGTCCGCCTCGAACCAGATGCACGGATGTGCCACCCAACTATGGCAAAAATCTTCATGTGCCCCAGTGACGCCTGAAAACAAGAGAGGCTGGCCTCGCCACGACTCGCTCGAGATCGAGCCAAGAAGATGCTGCTCTCTGTACTCCTCCCCTCTGAGGACAAACTGGAGACTTGTGACCCAGCTGGCCACACTTGAAGCAGTAATGTCTCGACCGCTTTCCCAGAACTAGCACTCGGCACTGGAAAAGTGGATCTAGAAAAACTACTCTGAGGCTGCTGAGGAGTGAAACCTCTCTGCCTCCTGCCATCACTCTGGCCATCCTGACTTCTCTTGGAGCCTTTCTGCCCTTCCTCCTCCTCCTGCATCATAGTCTCGGTATAGGCTGCTGCATCAACTAATCGCCCAAAATCCCTAATCATAGATCCGACAACTCTCAGCATGAGGCCACGCCTCAACTTCTTCTCAAACTCAATACACCGGCGTTCCTCAGACACCACTAACTCAGGTGCGAACCTAGACAAACTAGTAAATGAGGCCTCAAACTCAGCCACTGATGAACTATTCTGCTTTAGCTGGCAGAAATAATATGCCAAAACTATGACACTCGCATTCTAATACATTGGACAACAATAAATCACACCACGTAAGCACATAATCACATAAGCACCTACGAATTTCATTCCTGGATAATGATAGTCCCAAGGCATCACTAAAGTTCCGATTGGAAACAACATTGATCAAGTGCCTTTCCAACAAGACTTTCAGAGATTCAAGGGTCCAATCAACACCCTAGAAACTACATTCCATACCCACATAGTCACATAAACATGTTATCATATAAGCATGTAATCATTACACTAAGTCTCTATCAAACGAGACGAACCCATTGTGATACTAATCACTTCCCACGTACCCAAAGTATTCGAACCCGGTACGCTCTGATACCAAGTTGTAATGCCCTCAAAATAAACCCATAATACATAAGATTAACATGCGGAATTATAAGGAAATAAAGTATCTCATTTCATTCATCAGAGTACCATAAAATAAAAATATCATAATAAATGCCCTATGGGCTTACATCTTGCCAAGCCAACACTTGGACACAATTCCATGAGTTCTAACTCAAAACAAATAAAGCCCTAGGCTTGAAAGTTTACAAATTGTTCAAATAAAACAAATAAAATAAAGCAAGTCTTCGAGTCCAAATCCTCACAAGCTAAGTCCTTGGAGGTAATGAACACTTTGAACACGAAAATGAAGTTCCCATATAGGGTGAGCCACAGCCCAGTAGAAAAATACTAAACCAAGCATAAGAATTAATTAAAGCATTAGCATTCGATACATGGTTAACACCAGATAATCAATTTCCAATTTCATGACACGAATGTCTACATTGTCTATGACATATTGTCTATGACACCTTTCACTTTCCGATATTTATTCAACTTTCCAATTATAACATTAAGGCTCGAACACGGCCAACTATAATAGTGATCCAGATGTTACAAAAATAAATGAGACTAAAGCTCAAACCACAACACTTCCATACTTCCAACTGATACACACTATAATGATGTATCATATCAACAACAAATAGCAATATTGCTATTATCAATAAGCACACATATGAGTGATGCTACTGGAGTCCATCCCCTATCTCCTCCCAACAAATCCGGTTTAGAGGTACATCCCCTATCTTCCCCTAAACCGTGGAGTTCATCCCCTATCTCCTCCAAACAACATGCATATGCAATGAAACACACAATTGCCATATACAACACATAATCAATACAAGTAATGTTCTGTATTAATGCAACAGTCAACAGAAGTGACTTAATTCCAGTTATACCTAAGCCACATGCAAGGTCTACAACAATCACAACTATCCTCCACCGATAGCCCAAAACAGTTATTTCTAAACAAGAAATAAATACAACAATGAATGTAAAATCAACATTTTCATAGGCAAGTGTTTAAACTACCAAACTATATCATTAATCTCATAATTTCCCAACTTCATGAATTAAACCCAATTCCACATTTTTCCCTTAAATTAGTTATACAAATTAATCTAAGCCAAAACCCTAAGGTTTTTCCCAAAATTACCAAACTACCCCCACATACCAAAATACCAACACTTAGGATTAAAACGTATAAATGGAGTAGGAAATCCCTACCTCGAAGCAAGAACCCGAAAAGAAGAAGATGGAGATGATAGCCCAAATTCCAAAGTGCTCCAAATCAACAACCGTTCAGATTAAATGGAAGCCCTCGACCCACTCTACCTTTTTAATGAAGGAATTAGGTTAGATACTCACTCTAAATAGATGAAACCTAGGAGAGAAGATGAGTTGGGAGAGAGAGAACTCGTAACCTAGGGTTTTATAAACTGAAAGGGCTGAAAACTGTTTTAAAACACGCTGCTGCGTATTTAAACTCGACAGGCCCGCTCGAGCGTACAACAAACCGCTTGAGCGTAAAGAGCAAAAACAAGGTCCGCTCGAGCGCAATGACAACCGCTCGAGCGTAGATTCCCCCATTCCAGAACCCACGCGGAGAACACACTACCCGCTCGAGCGCCAACAATACCGCTCGAGCTCAACCCGCTCGAGCGTATAAAAACCAGCTCGAGCGTAGAATTCTCACCTGCAGAAGTTTTGCAGGGACCAAAAATGCTGGAAGAGTGTAAACCTCGCTCGAGCGCAGGAATGTCCGCTCGAGCGGAAAGGCTAAAAACTGGGCAATCAACATCTAGGCTAAGGCTCAACCCAACCGTTCGAAACACGCCCAACACATCCTAAAACTCGACCAAATAGAATTAAAGGATGTCAACAACCATTACACAAGGATAGAATCTACGGAGCCTAAGTCCGGATACAACATCGAATGGGAAAAGACCGGGGTCGCTATACAACATTATAAAAATCAAACACAACATTTGTACTAATTAATGCAAAGAAACTCTCAAAGAAAAGCCCCAATATATACACACAAGGTGTAACAATTTAGATCAATCAAAATAGTCCCATTGGTTGAATTAGGATGGTTAAAGAAGCCTTCTAATAGAAATTATAAAAATTAGATCAATCAAAATAGTCCCTTTTAGATCAATCAATTTATATAAATGAGAGAACTCATTAAAAGATCAATCAAAATAGTCCCTTTTAATCAACTGTCTTATAAAAATTATATAAATGAGAGAACTCATCAAAAGATCTAAGTAATAAATGAGAGAACACATGAAAAGATATTGGTAAATGTTGATAATTTAGATAACTGGATGCATAGAGGTACTTTATTAAATTAGAAACATAGAGATAGAAAATTAAACAACGCATACTGTCCAAAAAATCCAAGTGATAGATCAAAGTAATATAAATTGATTCATTGCACCTATAAATCGAATTGCAGGTAATCGAAGAAAATAATGTTGCTGATGAGTTGGCTAATTGTGGTTGGAAGCCGAAATTGGGGATGTGATTTGACTCTGAACAAGTTGCATATGACTTTTATAATACCTATGGCGGAAAAGGTGGGCTTTAGTATTAGGAAGGCATATGCACACAAGAACAAACATACTAAGGAAATAACTTTACGGACTTTTGTATGTTACAAAGAGAGCGAGATCCACTAGTATTATATAAAGAAAAGGGGGTTTCTAACCCACAAGTTTTGTGAGAGCTCCAATATCCCAATCTTAATTTTTTAATTTTTTTTTATTTAAAAGAACAAAACTTAGCATTTATTGACTTTTTCCAACTCACAAGTCTTTTGACTTCTTTCATACCTACTGTTACACCATTTCCAACTTCTTTCATATACATACATTAATCAGTAATTTTTATAAAAATAATTTAGCAATCTCATCGCTAACCAGTAATTTTTTTGTTTTAGATATCTGATACTCTGGTCAATCAGTAATTTTTTTTAGGATAAATTATAAATACATTTACTGCGATTTAATTAAAATACGAATAAGCCCTTGTAATTTTGAAAATTACATTTTATTCTTGAGATTTTTAATTTTATAATAAATCGTCTATTTTATTAATAAATCATCAAATCAATTAATAATTTTTAATAATGTTAGAAATATATTTCAATTAATAATTTAAATAATTTTATTATTGTATATGAGAGCAATTATAAATTTTATTTTTTTAATTAATTCTATTAAATAAAAAATTTTAACAAAAAAATATTTATAATTTTTTAATATTTTAAATAAATCTCAAAAGAGTATTTATAATTTCTCTTTTTATAATCCTCGCATGATAAAGCAAGCTGATTCTATTACTACTATTACTTTACTGTAAATAATTATTAGGTGCCACAGAGGCCTACATGCTTGGGACCGTTACAATGTAAGATTATAGTGCTCCTTATGATTTGGTCATAACTGTAAGACCGTTACAAAATTAAAATTTGCAATGAAAATAAAAATTATAGTGCTCCTTTTGGCATTAAGATTATGATTTGGTCAAAAAAATTTATTGGTTAGCGATGAGATTGCTAAATTATTTTTATAAAAAATCTATAAAAAAAATTGTATATTAAAAAAAATCTAAAACAAATATAATTTTTTTATTAAGTCTATCTATCTATCTATCTATTATATAAGTAAAAGGAGGTTTATAATCGCAAGTCCTGTGAGGATTCTAATATCTCAAACTAAAATTTCTAATTTTTTTAATTTTAAATAATTTAAAAAAAAAATCATCTATAGCTCTCATTCAAGCAAATATATATATATATATATCTCTAAATTTATAACTTTCAAATGGAAAGTATATCATATATATATATATATTTAATATCTCCAAATTTATGACTTTCAAATGGAAAGTATATCTCATATATATATATATATATATATGTATAATAAAAAATAGAAAGTATACCAATCCATTTCAGAATTCAAATTTAAGGGCACTAAATATGGAAAGCATTCCATTAATTTAAATTTAAAACTATACTGATTTATCCCATAATATATAAGCTTTAAATAATGATCTATTCTATGATTTAGCTATATATCTATATACTATTATAATTGCAAAATATTGTCATTTCATTAAGGTTGAAAGTTGTAATTCTTTTTTTCTCATTTTTTTTTTAATTTTGTTTAAAAATATTTAATATCTCTAGATTTATGACTTTCAAATGGAAAGCATATCAAATATATAAAATAAAAAATAGAAAATATACTAATCCATTTCAAAATTCAAATTTGAGGGCCACTAAATATGGAGAGCATTCCATTAATTTAAATTTAAATTTATAATAATTTATTCGATAATATATAATTTTTAAATAATGATCTATTCTATGATTTATCTATATATCTATATACTATTATAATTACAAAATATTGTCATTTCATTAAGGTTGAAAGTTGTAATTCTTTTTTCTCATTTTTTTTATTTTGTTTAATTTTTTGTTAATTCGTGTTACAATATGATTGGTCTATAAATTAATTTTATATTCTTAAAATATAGGGTAAATTACAAATACGCCCTGAGTTTTGATTAAAATACATGTCACGCCCCGAATTTTAATTACAGGAAAACATTACCAAAGCCTGTAAATTTAGGTCCATATTTTTTTCTCTACATATACGAATATCTATTACACTTGAGTAGCAATACGATAATACATGTTCTCTCTCTCAATGAATACAACAACAATAATACATGCCAATGCTTTTGCCGCGAAGCTGCAAATAAATGAATACAATACAAATCCACTTCTTTTACAACTACCATGAAGTTATACAAATGACTCAAGAACGCCGTACATCTTCAATCAAATAATCCAAACATTCTTCCTGTAAAAAGATACAGCAACAACGGGGTGAGCACTAATGCCCAGTAGGAATCTCACAGTTCTAAATCAGTAACTAACACACAGATAAAAATGATCATGCATGCTGGGTGATACCATATAGTAGGGTGACATTTCATAATCTCAAAATATCATAAGTACGGTATCTTTTTCTCAAAAACAATTTAAGCACTTGTAAGAAAAACCTTCAGCCATTAAAATCATCTCTTAACTTTAGAAAAACCATAAATCCTTGTGAAACAACCGTATTTGAGAAGAACATCATTTAAAGGTTAATAACCCATTTCCCAAAATATTTCTCATTTAACTTCCATTTTTAGTGTTCCTCTTTTCTTTCATTCTACTCTTTTACTCTTCATTTTTAACTTAAAACCCCATAACTTCAAGTTCAACTTCCTTTTTGATTTGCCAACCATTCTCCTATACTCAATTCACCCCGTTAATTACGCCCGCAAAGTTTCATTTCAAGATAACACAATGTTAATAAACCCTTCCGAGCCAATCCGTTATTTAATTAAGGAACAACTCTCACAATTTACTTTTATTAACACAACTACTTCGTTAAGTTTATCATCATAATCTATAATCCTCATATCTATTTTTTTTTTGTTTCCCATTATTTACAAATAATGCTCATGCACATTTCCTCTTTAAACCAAATTATACATCAATATGAAATTCCACGAATTCATCACAAGCAACAAAAAAAATCATTAACTTAGCTTACCTCTCAACACATAACTCAACACAATCCACCTTTTTCCGGTTTACTACGGCGGGATGTGAACTCCCAAAAACCATTTTTGAAAACCAACCATTCTTTTAAAATAAATTCCCAAGTTCTGTAGAGTATTCTCACAAAGTATGTACATAGTTATGCTTTTTCCTCAACAAAAAAGTAAATGTAAATGCAATGCTATGCCAAGATAAATCAACGAGGAAAAACATCCGTTCCAATGCATTGTTTCAAAATCACCATGTTCTCAATGTCATCATATGATCTCATCAATTTCAAACTTCCATCATTACTTTAAAAGGGCGTAAATCGACCTTTGTTAATCCCTAAATTGGTGTATGCGCAAGTAGGCTCAACAAGCACTACCAAACTGTCATTTTTACCGGTGCTAACCGGAAGGCTCGACACCTATCCGCGCGGCTTTCGGGTCTTTCACCCTGGACACTCAAGGCCAACTTAACAAAATCAAGTACACCCCCTATCCGGACTTACCACGTATTTACCCCATTCACATTTCCATATTCCTTATCCAAATCATTTCTGCCATGAATGCAAATCTCTTGGATTTAAAACCACGATGCACAATGATAAATGATATGATATGCAAATGCAAAAATCTCCATGATTCATAACATTCCTTCTCAAATCAACCGTATACCATCAACTTCCTCATTTCACAAGTCAAGGCAACATGGTCCCACCAAGGACTACACATGAAGTTTTCAAAACCATTTCTCAAACTCAATAAATTTAAAAGATTACCAATCTTGCAAAACACATTGTGGAAATTTACACACATGCATCTTCTATTCAAAGAAAGAAAGGAGTTTTATGAATATTTTCATGTTCCTCAAAAATCTCTAAAGTTCTAGTGTTTTCACCCACAACCAAACAATTCCCATCCCCATAAAGAACCCCATTAAATCATCCACTTGATTTTCAAAATAACTAAGCCAACCCACTAGGAATTTTATAAAATACTTTGAGATTAAGCCCATTTTGGAAACTCTACAATTTATATCACAAAAACCAAAATCAGCATAGTCAATACAATTCTAAATAATCACCACAATTCAACATATCTTAACTCAACACCACTATTTATGATTCAAGGTGTACTCCTAAATTTTCATTTCATCATTCCATTCCAAGGCTCATGTTATTCATATCATTAACTAATCCTTTTTCCCAAGTTTCATATCATATCAAAGCATAATTTACAATATCCATAAATAAGGCTCAATCGCTAATTTTTAACTTGATTTTCAAACACTTCCAAAATTCAATTAAACTTGTATATATACAATTCCATACCTCAATTTCATGATTTTACTTTCAATTTGGGCAAACTCGTTGTTTATCATCATAAATCAACCTAGGGTTTCAAGAAAAAAATCCAAATTTCTTACCCCATTACTTTTTGTTCCAATCTTTCCATTTATTATACACCCTAGGTCCATAATCCAAAAATCATAATCTAAACCCCATAATACAACCCCGACATTTCAAACCCTAACCCCAAAATTTCATGATTTACACTATATGCCCAAAATATAGATTTTGCATTTATATATTCCAAAATACCACAAATCTATCTATCAATGTAAGCATTGAAGGAGAACTAGGACCCCTACCTCTTGAAGCCAAAGATGACGACCCAAACATCAATGGCGACGAAGCCACAAACCAATCGGACCAAGAGGAAGCTTATGATGAGATCTACACTTTTTCTCAAAGGACCATGGTGGAACAATCACTCTAGATGAGTAGATCTAGAAATCTTAGTGCCAAAAGCTTGAGTTTAGAGAGAGAGAGGAGAGCTCACGGTTTGAGAGAGAGAAAAGAAGAGAAAAGTGAAATCAAACATGTTTTGGAGCCTATTTATAGTGGTAGAAAAGTGACCCTAAAGTCAATAAAATAATGGGCCCAAAACCCCTCAAAAGTAGGGCCCAAACCAGCCCAAAAATCTGAAAAAAACACGCAGGTGTCGACCCCTGCAACAGTGGTGTCGACACCAAAGAGTTAAAAAAAATATGGGAAGGCTTGACTGCACTGCTGGTGTCGACACCACCCCAGACTGGTGTCTACCCTATCTCCCAGCAACCAACACACAAACAGCAAAGGGTCGACACCACCCCAGACTGGTGTCTACCCTAGTGGACAGCAACAAGAGGTAGGTGTCGACACCACCAAGGCTGGTGTCGACCCTATATTCCAGCGACACTCCCAGAAACATTACAACATGCAAGGGTCGACCCTTAGGAAGGATAGTGTCAACCCCAAGGCAAAATTTCTAAGTTTCCAAGGAATGTTTTGACAAAAATAAGTGCGAACAACCAAACCCAATAAGTTTAAATCAATTTTCACTCATCCAAAACCAAGGTACAACAACACCGAAGATTCCCAAAACATAATACATGGTTCAAATACACTTCCCAAAAGTTTTAAAAGGGCCCAAGTGCTACAATACAAATCGCCTCTGTAGTTCTGAAAATTACATTCCACCCTCTAAGGTTTCTAATTTCATAACAAATCACCCATTTTATTAATAAATCATCAATCAATTAACAGTTTTTAATAATGTTAGAAATATGTTTCAATTAACAATTTAAATAATTTTATTATTGTATAGGAGAGCAATTATGAATTTTATTTTTTTAGTTAATTCTGTTAAATAATTTTTTTTAACAAAGGGGTGTTTGTAGTTTTTCAAACCACAAGGGGCAATCTGTGCTTTAAGCAAACCTTAGGGGTTGTATTTGTAATTTACCCTTAAATAAAATTTCAAATTTGGATTCTTACTTACATTATGTTACTGTAATTGGAATGAGACCAATATTCATTCCTTAAATTTTGTATCCTTTATTAAATTATAAAATAAAATTTCAAATTTAAATTTTTTTCAAATTATATTGCTACAATTAAATGAGATCAATATTCACATGTGTCATAATATACATGTAACGCCCCAAAATAATCCCAACATATCTAATACATCAACTCACTTCCAAATCAAATAATAACCATGGCTCATGGACTACCGGAAAGATACATTCACTATATTCCTTTACATAAATTCCAAATGTTTTACAAAAGAAATCTCACATGCGATTATACATTCATTCACAAGCTAGTACATGAATCTATAGCATGTAAAATCATTTAGTCAAAACAAATAAGGCCCTCAAGGGCTTACAAGTTCCAAGGCAATAATCCGGTTACACAAAATGATCTCTCGGACCCATACATATTAGCCCTTGGCTTTACAAAATTTCACAACAAAAAAAAAAAAAAAAAAACAAGTAATCTACTCTTCACAAGAACACATCCACACCCTCAATTTGGCGAGATCACCGCATCTTTACCTGCACCAAAATCCCATAGGGGTGAGCACATAGCCCAATAGAGAATTCTCACAAAGTATATACAGTTATGCAAATTCCCTCAACAATTGAAAATGCAACAGGTAATGCCATGCAAGTGCCGAAAATAAAGGGGAATTTCATTTCAATGCACTATTTGAAAATCGCCATGTTCTAAAAAATATCCTTCAATCTCATCAATTGCAAGACTTCCAATATTTAAATCAATAGGGGTGGTAAATACAACACTGGTAATCCCTAGGTTGGTGTCTGCAAGTAGGCTCTATGAGCTCTACCAATACCCCACTTTAGGGTTGCTAACGAGAAGTGGTACCTCCTCCTCGCGTGTTTTCGGTCTTTCACCGGACACTCGGGCCAACTTATCAATCTCATCTACACCGCCTAACTTGGACTTACCAACGTATTTACCCTTTAACATTTCCATAGTTCTCATTACAATTAATCTTTCTCAATGTAGCGTTTTTTCAACTCATGTCATGATGTACAATAATGATGATAAACCAATTGAAAACATGATGCAATAATTACTATTTTATAGTATTTCTCTATTTTCAAAATATCTCTACAACAATAACAATTTATCCCATTTCTCATTTCTTCTTTTCAAAACTAATTCACAAATGCCCATGTGCCATCCATTTATAGTAACAACTCCCACCATGCACAAACCACATCAAGTTTGCCTCTTCAAGGCAATATAAGATGTCTTCAACATTAACTCCAAGGTTTTAGAACTTTAACATTTCATGGTGCATAATCATTCATCACTTTCCAACAACACATGTTCAAGTAATTTAACAAATATACTATAATAACATCTCATTTCTCATACCTTTAATAGATTTCCATTTTCTTGCCAAACTTGTTATGAGATTTACTCTCAATCATCTTCATGACACAAATAATAAAGAATTTCATAAATATTTTCCAAAATCCCTAAAGTCTAGGGTTCTTCATCACATACAAAATACTTTTCCCATTTCTAGGTGAAAACCCTAATCAAAACATCTTTCTTAGATTAACAAGATAAAACCCTCAAAGATTGACCAAAAATTTTGAAAGTTTAAAACCCTCTTTTTTGAAAAATCTCTACATTTTTAAAATCACAAGGTTGAAATCATCAAAACTAGAAGGAAACTCTTAAATCATCAACAAAATAGCAAAACTTGTATATATAACTCAAGAATGTCCCTACCTCAAGGTCTTGATGATGGACAAAATGAAACCCTAGCTTCAATGGAGGATTCTTCAACCTTCACTACACCAAGAGGAGCCCTAGCTTTAGATCTTCAAGATTTAGAGGAAGATGATGATGATCTTGACCCAAAAATTTGCAAAATCAAAGAGTCTTAGTGTGTGAGGAAGTTTTCTGGAGAGAAGGGGGAGAAAAATAGGGTTTAGAGTGAGAGAGAAATGTGTAAAATGAGTGAGACATTCGGACCAAAAAGATATAAAAAACAAAGTTTGAGCGCCTAGTTGGCGCATGCGGCCCTCATCCCTACTGCGTCGTGACCTCCACCACTCATGCGGCCTACCCACGCTCGGCGAGCCCACTTCCCTCACTCGTGTGTCGATTTTAGAATGCAAAGTCCTGTGCCTCAACCTTCACTGCTCGTGCGGGCACTCTCGTCGCTCGTACGGCCCAACTCCCCACGTGCGACCTAGGGCCCCACATGTGCGGCCCTAGCCCAGCAGCCCAAGTTTCCCGCTTCACTCCCGAACAATCCGGACTCACCTGCTGTCACGACCCCAAACTGCCCCTAGTAGAATGGTGCCGTGATGGCCAGTAATCCGAGATTACCGAAGGCCAACTTACAAAGATCACACACAATCAGAGTATACATATGGGGCTAACAAGAGCGGAAGCAATAACTTAAAATACAAGTGGTCCATGAGAGCTGTGCATAAGTCAAATGAAATGGCATACACCTGTACATATAACTACGACTTATAAAATATACATTTCATCATAGCAAAAGGGCTTCTCAAGCCGACATAACAAAGTACATGAAATACAAATCAAGAAACATCATCTTGAGCTAGAAGCGTCGTACAAGATGGCCGACCTAAACACAAAAGGCCGACATAAATATATCTGAGAAGTACAAGGTTAAAAACATAATCTTCACGGTTCGAGCATCCTTGATGCCGACCTAACATGCATACAAAACATCGGCACAAAACACGGCGTCTCGGCGTAAACCGACTTCTAGCTTGGAACCTACATATATACATAGAGAGGGTGAGTATGGAAACTTCGATGAATGGTACAAGTAATAAAGGGGTTAGATGAATGATTCGCGAGGTTCTATCAAAACAATACATATAGCATAGCTTGTTCAGAACTTGTACTTAGCATAACTTATTCAAACATACGAATAACATGGCTTTCATCAAAACATAACCTTGGCATTACTTGTACAAAAGCGTGCACTTGGTTTGTCAAAACTTGCTTACTTATCAAAACATAGGATGAACCGTATTCATCAATCTTGGCCTTACAAAACATATGTGCTACTAACGTTTAAAGTCCCTAACGCGTCACGGACTTGTGCCACTTATGCTTAAAGTCACAACGCATACGGACTTAACTTGATGTGCTACAAATGCTTAAAGTCCCCTAACGCATACGGACTTGTGCCACTTATGCTTAAAGTCACAGCGCGTCTGGGACTTAACTAAAACATCATCAAAAGCAGAACTTATACTTGATACATAAAGTAAGGGGTAATCATTCATGCTTGACAAATACTTTTCAAAAGCGAGGCCGCAAAGCTTATTCAAACATTAGAACATAACTTTATTAAAGGTACCACTCACCTAGTTCTTGGAGCGTCGGGTCACAACAAAGGTCCAAGTCCTACAAACACATGGCAAAGTCTCTTGAACACACTTCTCAAACAAGTCTCACATACATGCAAATGATCTCGGAAAAACATCTTTGGAAGTCAAAACCTTGTTTTACATGTCAATGAGACATCTTTGGGCACCAACAGGTCTATCTTGAGGTCCCACGCCTCTGGCGAGGTTCAAACAAGACAAGTGCAAGTGATCATGCGAGGTAGGCCAAGGTGAGATACGATGCTTGGCCTAAGTGTAAGGTCTAGGTAAGAATGATCTCGGTGACTACACTTCGGGAAGTGAAGTCTGGAAATCTGGGTTTCCACCCGTGAAGAACATGAAGAACATGAACATGGAGAACATGAATATGATGAATGCCAAAATCATAGCTTGCTTATACAAAATCTGAGTTTTCATGCCATGAGTTCGAAAACATGGACCTGGGCACCCATACTTGAAGATCATATGAAAACAAACATGAAAACATGAATCTTGACATGAGCCTTCGGATCAAAACATGACTTTTCTTGAAGAACACTTGAATATCATTTTCTCTCTCTAAAACCAAACTTCAAAACGATGCATGACTTACAAATCATATTCAATCATGCAATGCAATAACATAAACATAAAGAACGACATGAGTAGATCAAGAATCTAACCTTGGATCACAAATCTAACGGTTTGATCTCTAGGGGTCAAGCTTGGATCTCTACTCCCTCTCTAGAACTCCTTCTCCCTCTTCTAGAGCTTCTCTCGCTTCTTCCTAGAACAAAACACAACAAATGGTGGGTTTCTCTCTCTATCGGCTGATTTAACCCTCTGCTCGGACACGTGGCGTCACCGGGTTGGCTCTCCTCAAAAGGTGTGATTGACAAGACAAGTCTATGACAAAGCGTGTTGACAAGCTTGGCGACAAGGGACTCCGGCAAGTAATGACATCGGCTAACAACAAGACTTCGGCAACAAAGGGACGATGATTTCGGCTAAGGACAGAACTTCGGCAAGTCAAAGAACAATGATCTCGGCTAGGAAGGACAACACTTGACTAAGCTGTGCCACATCTCGGCCTAGATGTACCACACCTCGGTCTAGGTCACACCATTCCAGGACAAGATCATTTCGGTACAAGGATAACATCTCGGCCCAGATAATACACATCTCGGCCTCGGCGATACACACCTCGGCCCAGATGATAATCATCTCGGCCAATATGCCAGGTCAAAGGTGGAGGTCAACAAAAAGATTCCGAAATAGTTAAAGGCTTAGGATGACCTAGGCTTAACACAACCTCGGCTAAACAATACAAGGGAGGAACAAGCATACATATACACTTAGGCAAATCAAATACGTACAAAACAAGGCACAATTCATGATAGCAAATCTTAACATGGCAAATCGTATAGCTGTATGCAAGCATGACTAAGGCATGAAATGTGGGTCCTTACACTCTTCCCCCCTAAAAGAAGTTTGGTCCCCAAACTTAACTTACCATGTTCCCAAAACAACTCTGGAAATGTTGGATTCTCATCTCCTCTGATCATCTTTGGTTTTCACCTTAGGACAATCCTTTATACGATGCCCCTTCTCACCGCATCCAAAACATGCTCTAGACGCCCAATGGCAAACTCCAAAATGCAGCTTCCCACAACTTGCACATGTCGGCCTGGCGTCACCTTCCTGGTTCGTGTTGTTGGGATTGTTCACCTCTGTCTTCTCCTCGGCATCACTCGGGTCTGTCTCTTCCTCGCGGTTATCATAAGTCTGTCTCTTCTTTTGATTAACATAGGTCTGCCTCTTCTTCTGACTTTCTCCCGAACTCTGACTTCTGTTCAGGTTGGCTTCTGCCAGGATGGCCTTATCTAATACTCCAGCATACGTCGGCATATTGAGCAAATTCACCCGATCTTGTATTGGTCCTCGAAGTCCACTCTCAAATTTCCTAGCCTTCATATATTCATCGCCGACCATGTGAGGCGCGTACCTCGCTAATTCGGTAAAGGCGCGATCATACTCAGCCACTGTTTTACTGCCTTGCGTCAATGTCTGAAACTCGGTAGCCTTGGGGTTCCGAACACTTAGGGGAAAATGTTTGTTGTAAAACAACTCCAAAAATCTGGCCCAAGTCAAATCTGGATTACTTTCTCGGATCATCATCTACCATCTTCGTGCGTCGTCTTCCAATGTAAATGCTGCCAATGACACCTTCTGGGCGTCGGTGCTGGGAAAAACCTCGAACAACTTCTCCATCTCAAGAACCCATGCTTCTGCCTTCATCGGCTCTATACCCCCTTGGAACGTCAGCGGTTTCATCTTCTTGAATTCTTTGATCAAAGTCAGTGTACCATCCCCATACAAAAGTGTGGAGGCACTTCTTTGCCTTGGGTGAGGTGGAGAATCTTGCTTGTCGACATTGCTTGCTCGGCTTTGAGTGGATGTAGTGCCGGTGCGATGCGATTCTGCCTTGCTTGCCTTAACTCACCGACCAAACCTTCAACAATCCTTTCCAGTCTGTCCAACCTGTCTTCGGGCTGATCTCGGCGAACTGGGGGTCTACCTCTTCTCATGATGCTAAATGTATGCAAAATGTGGCTCTCTTAAAACAAATGAGCAAATAAACGTGTATGCAAGTAACAAATGATCATCCGATGAAATAAATGATGGTGCCGAGATGATGCACACCTTGTCAAGTAGCAAGCGACATGATGCAATCCTAATATCAAGTCTAAGGGAAATCCTATGCTCTTTAGGACTCAAGTGTGTGAACATCGTACTATGAGGAACTTGTGCTCGACACCATTACATCACGACCCCAAAGCGCCCTAGTAGAATGGTGCCGTGATGGCGATGTCCGAGATTACGAAGGCCAACTTACAAAGATCACACGATCGAGTATACATATGGGGCTAACAAGAGCGGAAGCAATAACTTAAAATACAAGTGGTCCATGAGAGGCATGCATAAGTCAAATGAAATGGCATACACTGTACATATAACTTCTGACTTATAAAATATACATTTCATCATAGCAAAAGGGCTTCTCAAGCCGACATAACAAAGTATACATGAAATACAAATCAAGAAACATCATCTTGAGCTAGGCGTCGGTACAAGATGGCCGACCTAAACACAAAAGGCCGACATAAATATATCTGAAGTACAAGGTTAAAAACATAATCTTCACGGTTGCCGAGCATCCTTGATGCCGACCTAACATGCATACAAAACATCGGCACAAAACACGCGTCTCGGCGTGGCCGACTTCTAACTGGAACCTACATATATACATAGAGAGGGTGAGTATGGAAACTTCGTGAATGGTACAAGTAATAAAGGGGTTAAATGAATGATTCGAGGTTCTATCAAAACAATACATATATCATAGCTTGTTCGAACTTGTACTTAGCATAACTTATTCAAACATACGAATAACATGGCTTTCATCAAAACATAACCTTGGCATTACTTGTACAAAAGCGTGCACTTGAAATTTGTCAAAACTTGCTTACTTATCAAAACATAGGATGAGCCGTATTCATCAATCTTGGACTTACAAAACATATGTGCTACTAATGTTTAAAGTCCCTAACGCGTCTGGACTTGTGCCACTTATGCTTAAAGTCCCAGCGCGCACGGACTTAACTTGATGTGCTACAAATGCTTAAAGTCCCCTAACGCATACGGACTTGTGCCACTTATGTAAAGTCCCAGCGCGTCACGGACTTAACTAAAACATCATCAAAACAGAACTTATACTTGATACATAAAGTAAGGGGTAATCATTCATGCTTGACAAATACTTTTCAAAAGCGAAGCACACAAAGCTTATTCAAACATTAGAACATAACTTTATTAAAGGTACCACTCACCTAGTTCTTGGTGCGTCGGGGTCACAACAAAGGTCCAAGTCCTACAAACACATGGCAGAGTCTACTGTACACACTTCTCAAACAAGTCTCACACACATGCAAATGATATCGGAAAAACATCTTTGGAAGTCAAAACAACATTTTACATGTCAATGAGACATCTTTGGGCACCAACAGTCTATCTGAGGTCCCACGCCTCTGGCCGAGGTTCAAACAAGACAAGTGCAAGTGATCATGCAGGGTAGGCCAAGGTGAGATCGATGCTTGGCCTAAGTGTAAGGTCTAGGTAAGAATGATCTCGGTGACTACACTTGAAGTGAAGTCGGAAATCTGGGTTTCCACCGTGAAGAACATGAAGAACATGAACATGAAGATGAATATGATGAATGCCAAAATCATAACTTGCTTATACAAAATCTGAGTTTTCATGCCATGATTTCGAAAACATGGACCTGGGCACCCATACTTGAAGATCATATGAAAACAAACATGAAAACATGAATCTTGACATGAGCCTTCGGATCAAAACATGACTTTTCTTGAAGAACACTTGAATATCATTTTCTCTCTCTAAAACCGAACTTCAAAACGATGCATGACTTACAAATCATATTCAATCATGCAATGCAATAACATAAACATAAAGAACGACATGAGTAGATCAAGAATCTAACCTTGGATCACAAATCTAACGGTTTGATCTCTAGGGGTCAAGCTTGGATCTCTACTCCCTCTCTAGAACTCCTTCTCCCTCTTCTAGAGCTTCTCTCGCTTCTTTCTAGAACAAAACACAACAAATGGTGGGTTTCTCTCTCTATCGGCTGATTTAACCCTCTGCTCGGACACGTGGCGTCACCGGGTTGGCTCTCCTCAAAAAGGTGACAGATTGACAAGACAAGTCTATGACAAAGCGTGTTGACAAGCTTGGCGACAAGGGACTCGGCAAGTAATGACATCGACTAACAACAAGACTTGACAACAAAGGGGCGATGATTTGACTAAGACGAGAACTTGGCAAGTCAAAGAACAATGATCTCGGCTAGGAAGGACAACACTTGACTAAGGCTGCCACATCTCGGCCTAGATGTACCACACCTCGGTCTAGGTCACACCATTCCAGGACAAGATCATTTCGGTACAAGGATAACATCTCGGCCCAGATAATACACATCTCGGCCTCGGCGATACACACCTCGGCCCAGATGATAATCATCTCGGCCAATATGCCAGGTCAAAGGTGGAGGTCAACAAAAAGATTCCGAAATAGTTAAAGGCTTAGGATGACCTAGGCTTAACACAACCTCGGCTAAACAATACAAGGGAGGAACAAGCATACATATACACTTAGGCAAATCAAATACGTACAAAACAAGGCACAATTCATGATAGCAAATCTTAACATGGCAAATCGTATAGCTGTATGCAAGCATGACTAAGGCATGAAATGTGGGTCCTTACACCTGCGCACCCTCTAGAACAACCAAATTTCAACATCGAATGAAATAAGAACTAGGGAAACGAAGATAAAAGGGAAACAAAGCGAAGAAGGAAAGGAAAAGATCCGATCGTCACAATACATGTGTTCAAATTATTAATCGCTATTAAATTTTTTTTCTTTTTTGTTTTAAATTTTATAAAAAAAAATTAATCTCCTTCTAAACTATAAGGACTTGAACAATAATATTTTTAAAATATAATTTTTTTTGACAAAAGAATAAAACATAACTTTTTTAGTACTTACCAAACATAGTGAATTTTGTTAGATTTTTTTTTTTTAATCTCAATTGTTAATTAAAGATATTAAAATAAAGAAAAAAGATATCTTTGGCTCAAAACTTTTGCTAAAATAAATTAGAAAGCAACGTTAATTTTTTTATTTTAAAAAAAGAGGGTTATAAGTGATAATTTATTGTTCATCTAAAATTATTTTCAAATTGAATGAAAATACCATATTAAATTTTCTTCTTTCCTTTTTTTTATTCAATTGTAAGAAATTCATTTTTATTATATTTAATATTTTATTGTAATTTTTAAATTAAAAAGAATTTCTAAAAAATCATATCTAAATTATTTATGCAATTATAAAAGGTAAATTTTTTTTAATATCAACTGAATGGTAGTTTGGAAAGTGCTAAATAAATATACTTTTTTTACTTTTTATGAAAATATGTACAGAAAAGTAAAGATGTGATGTGACCTAAAAAAGATAATTAAGTATATTTTTTTTACTTTTTATGAAAAAATGTATAGAAAAGTAGAGATGTAATGTGACCCAAAAAAAGATAAAAAGATAAAAAATAAGTAGTTAATATGACACTTCCCAAACAATCCTATATTCGATGATCCATTTCTAAAAGGCGTATTTTTAAATATTTTCAAAATTTTTTTTACTGGAAATCTCAAGTATATTGTTTTTTCTTTTGTTCATTAATATTAAATTTTTAATTAATTTTATTTATTATTTAAAAAATAAATTAGCAAATAATTTATATATTTATATGTATAATTTCGTTTTGTTTTTTTAGGTTATTTAGTGTTTCTACCCAAGTTCACTCAAATTTAATTTAAATTTTTAAATTTTTACATAGGTCCTCACTTAATCAAAAACTGTATTGTTCAATCTTTAAAAAAATTTAAGCTCGACTCAAGTTTCTTGGGTTGAGCTCACCTAAATTTGTAATTTTAACAAGGGGTTGAAAATTACATGATTAAATTTGTGACAAATTAAAAAATAATAAATATATTGTGATACAATTGTGGGACTTAAATTGTAAATTTTAATCTTATTTGTTTTCATAGTTTGCATACAAAAATTTAACTATTTATATTATTTTGTATAAAAATATATTATTAATTTTTTACATGCTGTCACGCCATCAAAAAAAAAAAAAAAAAATAAAAAAATATAACACCATCACATTAGACATGCATTGATATAAAAGAAACCAACCATTTATATTTATCAGAATAGTTCTTACAATAGTATTATATGTTAACAACAAAAGCAAATGCCCTATGGGCTTCTGACTTTCAAGTCAACACTTGGTTATACAAAAGAAGAGTACTAACTCTATACAAAATAAGCCATTGGCTTGATATACACGTAATACAAACAAAATAAACCAAAAAGAGTCTTCAACTCTCATCATCATCAAGCTATGTTTTTAGAGGTGGCATGCTACATGCACGAAAATAATGTCCCATATAGGGTGAGCCAATAGCGATGAGATATGCTAAACACGGTATGAGCAATAACTAAGACATTGGTAATTGATAAATGTTTAATTTCCATAAATCAATTCATGACTCATTTCCATTACATGACCACTATGTCTATGTTTCATTTCATTTCATTTCCATTTCATTTCCATTTTCAATTCATAGCAGTGGCTCGAACACGCCACATACTCCAAATGAAATAATAATTCACATGAGGCGTTTTCCATTTCACTTTAGATAAGCATAGAAGCTACATCATCAATTCAGCAGATAAGCATATGAGCTATATCAACACTTCCATAGATAAGCATATGAGCTATATCAACACTTTAACTTACAAGCATATGAAATTTGTATCGATGGAGTCCATCCCTATCTCCTTCAAACAACATCCGGTTTAGAGGTCCATCTCCTATCTTCCCTAAACCATGGGTACATCCCTATCTCCTCCCACGCACACAACGTATATACACATAGGTCATATACACAATCAATCAATACATAACGTTAATGTATTCTATTCACCGTCATACTCTATGACGCGTCCAACTGATTAGTTTTAGTTTGCCTAATCATTATGCTTTGTCTACAACAATCAAAACTACCCTCCCCCGGTAGCCCAAGCAATTATTTCTAAACAGATAAATAAAACTCCAACAGATAAAATATCAATGTTTTCAAAAGTGAGTGACTAACAAATCCAACTCCACCATTTCACGATATAATGAGCCAATTTCGTTATTTACAACTCAATTCCATAAATCCATAACTTTTCCAAATTAATTATACCAATTAATATATATATATATATATAAATTAGGGCATTCCTCCCCATTTTTCAATATCGACCCAATGGTCTATATTTCATCAACCAATAACAATACCACTATTTTGAAACCCAAAATATACATTTTAGAATCAAAATAACCAACCCTCTTTTACACACTTCAAAACCCTAGATCTCAAAATCAAGCCATTTAACGAAATGCCCAAAAAATCTATGTCAAAACCCATAGTAGTGAGTAGGAATCCCTACCTCAAAAGATGACACCCATAGGAGAAGATGATGAAAACGAAAATGCTCCAAATCACAAGTTTCCCAGATCAAAAGATAGCCCTCGACGATCAACAACCTTTTTGTAAAGGCCAAGGTGAGAAATCACTCTAGCTAGATCAATCCTAAGAGAAGTTAGGTTTTAGAGTGAGGTGCTCAACAATGGAGTTTTTGGAAAAGTAAGAGAGAAGAGATGTGAAAAAGTGATTTTAAAAGTCAAAACACGGAGTCTTAAACGATCGCCCGCTCGGCGTGAAACCCCTCGGCGTCACTCCTGAACCCACTTGGCGTCCCATCCGCCGCTCGGCGGTGAATCGCCTCCCAATACTTTTGCGAGGCAGGTCCCGCTCGGCGTTAAACTCCCGCTCGGCGTAACACAAACTCCGCTCGGCGTCAAACCACCGCTCGGCGTCCAGCCTGAGAGGAGATCTTTGGAAGGGTGATTATCACCTTTCGGCGTCAAAACCCTGCTCGAGCAGACAAGCTACAACAAAGGCCCGCTCGGCGCCAAAATCTCGCTTTCGGTGGGCGAAACAAAACACAGGCATCTAGTCTTGGTTTGCTAAGTTTAACCAACCTGTCTCAAACCTTCCCAACACAACCCAAGACTCAAATGCAAAGGGTAAAGGATGTAAACAAGATATACACAACAGCCACCTCCACGGAACCTAAGTGGGATACAACAAATACAGCAAGGGAATACCGGGATCGCTATACATGTCGTGCATAGCACGAGTTATCACTAGTATTATACAAGGAAAATGAGATTTCTAACTTACAAGTTTTGTGGGAGCTCCAATATCCTAATCCTAATTTTCTAATTTTTTGATTTAAAAAAAAAATCTCAACATTTATTGACTTCTCTCAACCCACAAACCTTTTTGACTTCTCTCATAATTACTGCAGCACCCTTTTCAATTTCTCCCATATACTATGGTTACACACAAAAATATAGAAGATAAGAATTTAGCCATGGATCTAAAAAAGATATAATAACATCTAAATTTGAATTATGATTTAGTAATATAATTATCTATTTTTTTGATGTATATCTATCAAAATTTTAAATCACTTAATGGGACAAATTAATCAATTTTCTAAAATTATTGATTTTTTAATTTAATTAATAATAAAAATATTTCATAATCTCTTCATCTTAATCTCTCTCTTCGATTTCCCAAAAAAAATATTAAAACTTGCTTTCCTTCTCTCTTTCCCAAAAAAATAGATAATATTTTTCATGAAAGATGTACATATCTATCTATATCTTATATATTATGTAATGCCCTCAAATAATACATAAATCCCATCATTTTAGACATGCAGTGGTATAAAGAAATCAACGCCTTTCCATTCATCAGAGTAGTTCTTATAACAATGTTACATGTTAACAACAAAAGCAATTGCCCTATAGGCTTACAGCTTTCCAAGTTAACACTTGGTTACACAAAAGAAGAGTACTAACTCTATACAAAATAAGCCCTTGGCTAGGTGTACATGTAATACAAACAAAATAATCAAAAAGAGTCTTCAACTCTCATCATCATCCAAGCTATGTCCTCGGAGGTGGCATGCTACCTGTACCTGAAAATGATGTCACATATAGGGTGAGCCAACGCCCAGTAGAGATATGCTAAACACAGTATGAGCAATAACTAAGACATTAGCAATTGATAAATGTTTAATTCCCATAAATCAATTCATAACTCATTTCCATTACATACCACTATGTCCATGTTCCATTTCATTTCCTATTTCTTATCAATTTTACAATTTACATCAATGGCTCAGAACCTGGCCGACTGCTTATATGAGACAAGGACTCATATTAAACGTTTCCCATTTTACAATAGATAAACATACTAGTTGTATCAATATCTCAACAGAAAAGCATATTAGCTATATCAACACTTCCAAAGATAAGCATATGAGCTATATCAACACTTCCAAAGATAAGCATATGAGCTATATCAACACGATGGCCGACAAGCATATGAGTACATGTCGGTGGAGTCCATCCCCTATTTCCTCCCAAACAACATCCGGTTTAGAGGTCCATCCCTTATCTTCCCCTAAACCGTAGAGTACATCCCCTATCTCCTCCCACACACACAATGTATATACATACAAGTCATATACACAATCAATCAATACAGAACGTTAATGTATTCTATCAACCGTCATACTCTATGACATATCCAATTGATTAGTTTTAGTTTGCCTAATCATCCTGCATTGTCCACAACAATCAAAACTACCCTCCACCGGTAGCCTAAGCAATTATTTCTAAACAGATAATAAAAGCTCCAACAGATAAAATATCAATGTTTTCAAAAGTGAGTGGTTAATAAATCCAACTCCACTATTCTACCATATAATGAACCAATTTCATTATTTCCAAATCAATTCCATATTTTCTCAACAACGTCATTTATTACACTAATGGCCCTGATATACCCAAGCATGGCATATTTCTCCTTATTCTCAACATTGACTCCAAGAGCCCAATATTACCAACAACATCAACAAACCCATTTTGAAACCCAAATACATGTTTATGGTTCAAAATTATCAAAACCCTCTTTTCAAAAATATACGTTTGAAACCCTAGTTTTCAAAACTCAAAACCATTTATACAAAAACTCAATATCTAGGTTAAAAGCATGCTAAACACTTACAGACATGCAAGGATGCTAAAGCATAAATACCCACAGTGTATTCCGAGCCAAAACAGAAGCTAGTTAGAAATCATGCATGATCCTAACTATGTTAACAATGCCAAATGCAACACATGCAAAAATGCAACTAAATAGGCTCGGCTATCTAAAATGGCATATGAATGCAACGATTGATATACGTATTGAAGTAAGTATTGAAATACAATGCAGTTTGAATGATGCGTCGAACCCGGTGCATGCAAGACAAATGAATGGATGCAAACATGCAAAGCATAAGGTATGCTAATCGAAATATGCCCTAAAACTAACCATCAAAAGCTGATAAGTAAAAGGAAGAAAGAAGTGGGGTTGGAAGGCATGCACACACATACGCTTATTACAACATTTGCCCTCTTGACGGAGGTCGAATGAAAGCTAAGCTATTTTAAGCTAAGCTAATTAACTAATCTAATTAAACTAATTAGACTAATTATTACAAAACAAACGATTAACTAGTAAACTACTTACTAATTATTACAACAATTAACTAATTAACAAATTAATCAAATTACAAATTCAAGTGCTAATTAACAAGTAAAGCATCAAACTTCAAACTACACTGCCTCAGCTCTGTTTGAAGAAGTTGAATATGCATGCCTCGGTTCCCGTCTCAAAAAGCTCTCCGGTTGCTCTTTAGAGGCTCTGTTTGTAGGGTGTCCTCAAGAACTTGCTGCTAAAACTTACCAAACCACTGCTGGGGAGTGCACCCGTGGCCTGCCAGCCACGAAGAGTTTCTGCCGGCCATCTGCCGGCCAAGAGTGGGCCTATGCCGGCCAACAATGCAAAGTCTTGGCCATCGATGTGGCACTATTGACCCTGGTGTCTTTGTGACACCAAATTACCTTGAGCACAAAATAGAGAAATGGAGGGTCTCCCTAGGGCATGTATGTCTTGTGCCACTCCTTATCATTTCAAAACATCAAGGAGAGGCATTATTGGATCCAAAACCATCAATCAAGCATGCAATGCATGATGGCCAAAGATCAACTTGCACCAAATTCAATAAATGCAAGACAAACAAGACTCTAGGACCATCACCTTGTCATGGAAGATCAAAGGCAATGGAGACAAAGGGATTGGCTCACTCTCATCACTTTGAGTATGAAGTGGGCCAATCCACCTTTAATCAACATAACGTCGGTTGAACACGATGCAATGCAAACAACATGCTATGCAAACAACATGCTAAGAGACTCAAGCATCAAAAACTAGTGAAGGGCACAACACTAGCATCATGCAATACAATGCTCAAAGGACTAAACCAACCCTAAGCAGGACCCCAAGCATGCCAAAAATGAAATTTGAAATAGCGGCATGAAAAGCAAGAAAAACCATGTTCATACATTGACTCACAAACAAGGCATAAGGCTCAACACTCAAAAGCACTTAAAGAGTGAAATATGTGAGAGTATGGCAATGACATATGCTCTAAAATTACATACAAAATGATGCCAAAACATGTAATCAACACAAGTATAGCATGCTAATGGCCTTAAAACTCAAAGCTAGTCAAGAGCATTTACACTATGGTGTAGACGTCCCCGACGTCTGGGAGAAATCCGTTAACCCATTGGGGCTTACTACGATTAGGACTCAAATGTCACGATTACGAATCTAATCATAAAGTGCAATGCAAGATCGATAAATCACCAAAGAGTCCAAATCCGGCAAATCATTTTGAAAAACAGATTTTAGAAAGAAGTGCCAAACATGGATTGCTTTGCCAGATACAGAGTCGCCACCTAAATATTTTGTTTTTGGGGAAATTTAGGAAACCCTGACTCGTGCCTAAGGCCACGTGTCTGTCATCACCAAAGTTGCCTCAGCTCGGGAACTTGGGTACGATTGGGGAAGGTCATTTCATGAGCACCCACACTCGCCCGATCAAAGATCGGCCACTACTAAGAATGATATCGAGTTTTTGAAAACACATGTGCTCTTATTTCGGTTATTAACCTAGAATTACTATGTGATGCGCACAGCATACAAGTATAGACTGGATTACCTAAGTTGAAACAAAGCATTGCATATTCGTTTTGAAAACGGTTTGCTACTCACGAGTAGTCTAAAATACGGATTTTGCCCCACTCAAGTGGGCTTAGAAAACATGGTGAATTGCCACACGCAAGTGGGCTTAAAACTTGTAATCAATGAATTGTCCCAATTCAAATAATCCAACCTTCACCCACGGGCATTGAGGGGTATATCACATAGCGATTAGCCCTATGGCAAGCATGCTATCATGGCAGTCACTCACACACATGCAAGAATGCTAAAGCATAAATACTCATCGAGTACTCTGGGCCAAAATAGGAACTAGTTAGTAATCAATGCATGATCCTAGTTCATGTTAAGATGGCTAATGCAACACATGGAAAATGCAACTCGATAGGCTCGGCTACCCTAAGAATGGCATGTGAAATCGACAACTTGATACTGCGTATTCAAGTTGGAATTGAAATACTATGCAATTAGTATGATCTTGCCGAGCCGGTGCATGCAATCTGAATGAATGTATGCAAACATGCTATCATAAGTATGCTAATTGAAAGCGTGCCCTAAGACTAACCATTGAAAGCGGTAAGTAAAAGGGAGAAAGGCGTGGGGTTGGAAGACATGCATCACCGCATGCACACTTATTACAAAATTCGCCTCTCTCGGAGGGCCAAAAGAATAATACAAACCAAATAAATAATTAACTACACTAGCTAATTAAATATTACAAAACCTTAATTAATTAACAAACTAATTAAGCTATTAAAAGCGATAAAATTTGCCTCGGGAAGAGGGTCAAATGCATGCATGCTTGATTAGCCTCACTCGGAAACCCATTGCCATGCCACGCGTTGCCTCTATTTGCCTTTACGCACCTCACGAGAACTATGAAAATCCTTGAGATGTACGAATTACTCCCTGAGCATTGCGGGACGTCACCGGCCAAAAAATAGGACCACTGGCCATTAGGAAGTGGTCACCGACCAAAAGTGGGGCCATTGGCTGGACTTTGGTAGCCGGCCGGCATTGAAGAGGGCCGACCGGCCATCTGTTCTATGAGAACTTTGTTTTTTTGCGGCGAGAGGACAAACAGTGCATGGCAAGGAATTTACAAGACAATGTATGCACGACCACCCTCCCTATCATGCTATGAACTTAAGGGGGTTTGGTTCTCGACCCTCGGGCCACCAATCACGCATTTCAATCCATGATGGCCAAAGGTGCCAAGTATGTAATTTGATATCAAATGAAATGCACAAAAAACACATAAGGGCCCCAACCTCTATCATGATTGATTCAAGAGGCAAGGGATGCGCACACAATGCTATGCAACTTAAGAATGCAAGCAAACTAATGCAACATGAGCATGCAAGCAACAATGCTATACAAGGTAACTAGCATATAACAATATGCAAAGACAAGTATACTTAGACCAATGTAATTTATGCATGATGAACTTAACAAAGCAACACAAGCATGCAATAGGCAATAGGCAATAGGCAATAGGCATACAACCTAAACATGTGAACATGTATAGCATGCAACAACATGCAAAATGAAACAAGCATGCAACAACATGGTGAAATGGACTTACACTAACATGGGTAGCTCTCAAGTATGCCAAAATCAGTGGCCAAACATAATGGAGATGAGGCAACAAAACACATGCAAACATGCAAGGTGCAAGGGCTCTAACTCATAGCACAAGATGCAACTCTCCTAGTGCATTGAAAAGATGAAGTATGGAATATAATGACATAGATTCCAGCTCTGAAATTACATACTAAATGGTTCCGGATCATGCAAACGACTCACACAATGCATGTAGGAAGGCTCAAATACCGAAACTAGTGAAGCACATTACACTAGAGGTGTCATGACCCGAACCCGCCCCTATGGATTAAGGCCATAACCGGCCAGTAATCGTGTGATTACCTACGGCCTCAAACCAAATAAATCAAAATTCATCAAAGATAAAGGGGCCAAACGGAAGCAATTCAAAAACTTTGTCCATAGAGCCGTGCTTAAATGCACACCATAACATTCCAATATATATATGTTAATAACCCACATCAAAATGTGTACTAACTCAAAAGACTGTACATTCGGGATCATACAGATTTAAGTCAGTCAAACCCAAGACTTATATGCAAAAGTAGTCCAACACATTTGCCAACATAACAAAACTATAAACAAAGGTCAAAGGCGAAGACAGTCTCGTGCGGGAGACTTTTGGGCTGACTCCTCAAAACTTAAGTTGTTTCTCGCAAATTCATCGAGGCTGGTTCTGGACGTCCCTTGGCTCACCTACATGTACATGAATGAGCGTGAGCGAATGCCCAGTGAATAATATCAAATGAGGGAAATATATAAGTAATCATTGAAACAGTACGGCAAACGGCCTTCGGCCGAATCATTCATATCCATCGGCCTTTGGCCCAATTATTCGTATCAATCGGCCTTTGGCCCAATCATTCATATCAATCGGCCTTTGGCCCAATCATTCGTATCCATCGGCCTTTGGCCCAATCATTCGTATCAATCGGCCTTTGGCCCAATCATTCGTATCAATCGGCCTTTGGACCAATTATTCGTATCAATCGTTGTCCATCATTCAAATTAATGAACCTATAAAACTTACATATGAGTAGACAATTAGACAACAGTATTTTCCAAATATCTTGTTAAGATATTACTCACAGTGATCGGCTTGCGTAGTTGCCCTGGAGCTTGACCCTACATATCATGTAACACATATGGGTCACAATTAGTTCAATCCATTCATTAATTCACACATTCCTCTTTAGGCTTCATTCTTAACTCTTTAACTCAATCACAATGCCCAAGAGTGCTTAGAAGTGAAAGGGAACGGAAAAACAGAACATAGCATGTATGTTTAGATTTTCAGAAAACAGGGTCCCCACTCGAGCGTGGACTTCCCCGCTCGAGCGGACCCTTAAGGCCTGCAAAAGTACTGGTTGCATGAAAAATACGCTCGAGCGTGTGATAAGAAGCTCGAGCGGAAGGCCTGTCTAGATAGCTCCCCCGCTCGAGCGTGACCTTCCCCCACTCGAGCGGAAACCAAATTTGCAAAAGTACTGGGAGCACAAAATTCACCAAGTTGTTAGTTGTAATTGTCTTGTTGTCATCTTTTAAATCACTTCGTTTGGGTTTTAGGATGTGTTGGGCTTGGGTGATTCAGGTTGGTAGAGTTTTGGCCCCCATTGTTGTTGCACAGTTTTTGGATGGTCCGCTCGAGCGGGTCTTCTTGCGCTCGAGCGGGGTTCACACTCTTCCAGTATTTTGTGTCCCTGTAAAACTTCTGCAGGTGTGTTTTTTATGCTCGAGCGGGTTTCCTGAGCTCGAGCGGGTCACGCTCGAGCAGGCTTGTTGGCGCTCGACCGGGTAGTACATTTTTGGTGTAAGTTCTGGGAGGGGGAATTCTATGCTCAAGCGAACTAGTTTTTCGCGCTCGCGCGGACCTAGTCTTTTTGTTCTTGACACTCGAGCATTGTGTTTTCTGCTCGAGTGGGAATGTCGTATATCAGTTAGCAGCTGTGCATTTTTGAATCACTTTTTACATTATCTCTCTCTCTCTCTTACTTTCCCAAAAGCATTTTTTAGAGCCTCTCTCTCTAGAAACTCTTTTCTCTCTATGGTTTGATCTAGTTAGAGTGTTTCCCTTCCCTTTGGCCTTTGTAAAAGTTGTGTTGATCGTCGAGGGCTTCGTTTTGATCCGTGGATATTGGAGTTTGGAGTATTTTGATCTTCTTCATCCTCTTCCTTGGGCTCCGAAATTCGAGATAGGGATTCCTACTCACTCTTATGAGTTTTAACCTAGATATTGAGTTTTTGTATAAATGGTTTTGAGTTTTGGAAACTAGGGTTTCAAACATATATTTTTGAAAAGAGGGTTTTGATAATTTTGAACCACAAACATGTATTTGGGTTTCAAAATGGTTTGTTAATGTTGTTGGTAGTATTGGGCTCTTGGAGTCAATGTTGAGAATAAGGAGAAATATGCCATGCTTGGGTATATCGGGGCCATTAGTGTAATAAATGACTTTGTTGAGAAAATATGGAATTGATTTGGAAATAATGAAATTGGTTCATTATATGGTAGAATAGTGGAGTTGGATTTATTAACCGCTCACTTTCGAAAACATTGATATTTTATCTGTTGGAGCTTTTATTATCTGTTTAGAAATAATTGCTTGGGCTACTGGTGGAGGGTAGTTTTGATTGTTGTAGACAATGCATGATGATTAGGCAAACTAAAACTAATCAATTGGATATGTCATAGAGTATGACGGTTGATAGAATACATTAACGTTATGTATTGATTGATTGTGTATATGACTTGTATGTATATATATTGTGTGTGTGGGAGGAGATAGGGGATGTACTCCACAGTTTAGGGGAGGATAGGGGATGGACCTCTAAACCGGATACTGTTTGGGAGGAGATAGGGGATGGACTCCACTGATACAGCTCATATGCTTGTCAGTTATTGTGTTGATATAGCTCATATGCTTATCTTTGGAAGTGTTGATATAGCTCATATGCTTATCTTTGGAAGTGTTGATATAGCTAATATACTTATCTGTTGAGATGTTGATACAACTAGTATGTTTATCTATTGTAAAATGGGAAACGTTTAATATGAGTCCTTGTCTCATATAAGCGGTAAAATGGAAACGTTTAATATGAGTCCTTGTCTCATATAAGCGGCCGACCAGGTTCTAAGCCGTTGATGTAAATTGTAAAATTGATAAGAAATGGGAAATGAAATGGAACATGGACATAGTGGTCATGTAATGGAAATGAGTTATGAATTGATTTATGAGAATTAAACATTTATCAATTGCTAATGTCTTAGTTATTGCTCATACTGTGTTTAGCATATCTCTGCTGGGCGTTGGCTCACCCTATATGGGACATCATTTTCAGGTACAGGTAGCATGCCACCTCCAAGGACATAGCTTGGATGATGATGAGAGTTGAAGACTCTTTTTGATTATTTTGTTTGTATTACATGTACACCTAGCCAAGGGCTCATTTTGTATAGAGTTAGTACTCTTCTTTTGTGTAACCAAGTGTTAACTTGGAAAGCTGTAAGCCTATAGGGCAATTGCTTTTGTTGTTAACATGTAACATTGTTCTAAGAACTACTCTAATGAATGGAAAGACGTTGATTTCGTTATACCACTGCATGTCTAAAATGATGGGATTTATATATTATTTGAGGGCGTTACAAGTCCAATGTTGTGGCCAACGCCCTAAGTAGGAAATCCATTAGTGATATAGCTTGTATTGCTATCCAAGAATGGGAGATGTTGGGTGCTCTTGGCGAGTTCGACTTGCTTCTGGGTGAGTCTGTTGAGTCTGCGGCCTTATTTTCTGTAATTGCACAACCTACAATTGTGAATCAAGTGTTAGAGATATAAAAGAGTGACTTTGAGGTAGAATCCCTCCGGGAGAAGATCTCCAGTGAGAAGGTAGAGAAGGGTTTGATTGGGTATCCTGACCTGAGTGTGAGATATTGAGACCGCTTGTTTGTGTCGGAGTCTTGCCGAGAGGAAGTACTCTGAGAGTTTCATCATTTACGCCTTGCGGTGCACCCCGGAGGCACGAAGATGTATCATGATCTGAGTCGCCAGTTTTGGTGGAGGGGTATAAAGAAAGATGTGGCGGTGTTTGTGTCAAAGGGCCTTACTTGTCAGGAAGTGAAGGCCGAGCATCAGAGGCCAACGGGGTTGTTACAACCCTTGCCTATAGCCGAGTGGAAATGGGAGCACGTCACAATGGATTTTGTCGTGGGTCTTCCGAGGACTCAACTGGGTAGCGATGCCATTTGGGTGGTAGTTGACCGGTTGACTAAGTCAGTGCACTTTATTCCTATACGCATGAGAGATTCGGTAGATCATCTTGTCGACTTGTATATTCGGGATATAGTGAGGTTGCACGGGGTCCCAGTGTCGATTGTCTAAGCTAGAGATCCGCGCTTTACTGCTAGGTTGTGGCAAAGTTTACAGAGTGCCGTGGGCACTAGATTGACTTTTAGCATGGCTTACCATCCTCGGTGATGGGCGGTCGGCGCACTATTCAGATCCTTGAGGATATGCTTTGGGGTTGTGTCCTTGACTTTAAGGGGTCGTAGGAGAGACACCTACCATTAGTGGAGTTTGCCTACAACAAGAGTTTCCAATCGAGTATTGGCATGGCACCGTTTGCGGCCTTGTATGGCCAACCGTGTAGGTCTCCAGTGTGTTGGGCCGAGGTGGGTGATGCACCTTTGTTAGGCGGAGTTGGTGCGAAATAGCGGAGAAAGTTGAACTTATCCGTAAGAGGTTGGTTCTGACCCAGTCGCCAAAAGTGTTATGCCGAGCCGTCGAAGGAGGCCTTTGGCATTTGAGGTGGGTGATTACATCTTTACGAAGATATCACCTAGGCGGGGTTTGATGAGTCTTGGGAAGAGTCTTGAGTTGTCCCCTCGGTTTATTGGCCCTTTTGAGATCCTTGGCGGATTGGGGAGGTTACTGCCGTTTAGCATTGCCACATAGCTGTTCGGAGTGTATGACGTGTTTCATGTTAGAATGCTTCAAAAGTATGAGCTGGATCCATCATATATACTGGATTGGACCGACTTAGAGGTAGATGAGGATGCATTGTTTGAGGAGAGACCGTCACGGGTCTTGGGCAGACAGAACCAAGTCTTGCGAGGCAAGACGATTCCCTTGGTGAAAGTATTATGAAAGCATCACGGAGTTGAGGAAGCCACTTGGGAACGTGAGTTAGAGGTCCGAGAGAAATATCTGAACCTTTTTGTTAATGTTTGACCATGTGTTGGAAATTTTGTTTCATAACGAACTCTAAAAACATTGTATATGTTTTGGACTATGGAAGTATTGTAATTGTTGAATATGTCTCGGGAATGCGAGTTTTAATTTAACATTGTATATATTGGATGTGTTTTAGAAATGCAAATATGTTGTTAACATTGAATATGTTATGGAGATGTGGAATATGTGTATTGAAATTAGTTGAATTTCACTAGAATGCATGTTGATAATGTATATTGAACCATATACTGTAAATTGTTCTCTTGAGAAGAGATGGAATGACTGGTGAATGGATCATGAGGTGAGTTTGAGGTTATAATCATGTTGAGAATTGAATAATCACAATTTTGAAAACTTATATATATAATTTCGGGGACAAAATTCTTTAAGTGATGGAGGTTATAGCGATCCAGGTCTTTCCCCGTCATTCATTGTGTTCCGGACTTAGGTTACGTGGTTGTTTGTTATTGTCTGTATCTCATTTCCATCCTTTGGATATTGGTATTTGAGTTTTGGGATGTGTTGGTTAAGTTTAGAACAGGTTGGTTGTAAGTTTGAACAAATGGTTCTTTGTCCAAGTTTTGGCTTCTTCGCTCGGCGAGGCTTTTTCTTCGGCGAGCCTTGAAATAATGCCTGCGCTCGGCGAAGGTTCTTGCACTGGCGAGATTGGGGGTCTTGAGTTTCTTTTCGACATAGCTACGCTCGGCGGGCTTGCTTGCGCTTGAGTGAGCCTGGTCTGGTGTGTCTCTTTGCTCGAGCGAGAACTCTTGCACTTGAGCATGTGTCTGCATCTCTTTTGACCTAAAGGGTGGTATTCTTCGCTCGAAGCAAGCTTTCTTGCGCTCGAGCGAGCTCTATGTCCTTTACTCGAGCGAGCACTCCCGCGCTCGAGCATGCATTGGAGTTCTTGACACGAAGCTTCCGTTGTTCGCTCGGCGGCGCTTCTTGCGCTTTCGGCGAGGTCTTTTGTGTCTTGTCGCTCGAGCGAGCCCTATATATATCAGTTCGCAGCAGCGTGTTTCAACATCACTTTTTCATCTCCATTTCTCTCCAAACCCTAAATTCGGCTGTCTCTCTCTCTCCACACACTTTCTCTCTCTCTACAAATGCATCTTGTTCTTGGGTATCTCTAGCCTAGTCCCTTTGTAAGAAAGGTAGAGTATCGTGTGGGCTTCATTTTGATCCGAAGAAATTTGAGTTTGGAGCATCTTGAGTTTTCTCTTCCTTCTCCTTTGAGCTTCTTCATTTGAGGTAGGGATAATCTACTCATTTTTATGAGCTTTAGCATAGACATTAGTCATTTTGTATAAATGAGGATTTGGAAATTTTGGGAAGTTAGGGTTTAAATTTGGATATGTTTGAAAGAGGGGTTTTCTACCTTTGGGTTCCATTGTGTAAAGGAGGTCTTGAAAAAGGGGGTTAAGTGTATATAACTGATGAAATTGGGCCTTGGGTGCAATATTTGAGAACAGGGAATTAATACCCTAATTGGATTTAAATAATTAATTTATATAATCAATTTGGTGGATTGGGGAAATATGAAATTGGGTTGAAAATCTTGAAATTGGAAGAAATTATGATTGAATGGTGTAGTTGAATTGATAAATCACTCACCGGTGGAAAATGTAATAATTTATTTGTTTGGTAAATTTATTATCTATTTAGAAATAACTGTTTTGGGCTATCAGTGGAGGATAGTCTTGATTGTTGTAGAAACTGCATGATGATTAGGTAAATTGAAACTAATCAATTGGAATATGTCATTGAATATGACGATCCGGTATAAACATTGAATATGTGATTGAATTGGTCATCGTATATGACAATTTGTTTAAATACATTGTATGTGTGTGTGTGTGTGTGTGTGTGTGTGTGTGTGTGTTTGGGAGGAGATAGGGGATGTACTCTATTGTGTGGGAGGAGATAGGGGATGGACTCCATTGATAACTAAGTTGGCTGGAGTGTCCAGGGTGAAAGTCCCGAAACCTTATATACATCTGAATGATGTTGCTGATTGAAGTGTTGATAATATGAGTTGTAGTCTCATTTGAATTTTCTGGATAAATAATGTACCATGTTAAAGAATTGATTTGAATAAAGGAATGGAAATGGATTGAAATGCGGTTGTAAATGTTTCCTGGTTATGGAAAGGATGCATGTTGGTTTACATATGTGTAACATTTATCGGATACTAATGTTTTAGTTGTTTCTCATATTATGTTTAGCATATCTCTATTGGGCATTGGCTCACTCTACTTGGGACACCATTTTCAGGTGCAGGTGATATGCCACCTTCAAGGGTATAGCTTGAGAGGTTTTGGAGCTGAAGGCTTCGTTTTGATGTTTTGTCAATATTTGTGTTTAAATGTAAATCTAAGCCGAGGGCTTTACTTGTAAAAGAGTTAGAACTCTTTTTTTGTGTAACCAGGTAACAACTTGGTAAGATGTAAGCCCGATGGGCATTTTATTATTTTGTAAACCTTTGTAACTTATATGAAATACCCTTTTGTAATATTAACTCTGATGAATGAAAATGTGACTTATCTATCATGTTTATAAAACTATTAAATGATGGGTTTATGTAATTTTTTTGAGGGTGTGACAATAACTAGCTAAATTTAAAACTTTTAAATATCATTGTGTTTTTTATTTTTATCCTATTTCTATCCTATTAGACCATTACTACTATTTGTTAGTTTGTTAATTATAATTAAATTAATTGAAAATGAAAGCTTAATATAACTTTTCATATATATTATAATTAATTTGTTACAACTATAATAATATATAATAGCATAATATATAGGGATAATCTCAAAATATAATTTTTTTTTTTAATGTGATTAAAAAGTCCATGTTAATAGTATATAGAAGAGTTAGATGGTTTCTTTTATCTCCAAAAAAGTCAATCTATTTTTTTTTCTTTTTAATTTTTTAAATTGAAACATCAATTGTTTATGTCAATAAAACAAAATTGATAAACATATATCAAAAAGCTACACAAATTTTTTTTTCTTTTTTTTCATTTTATAATATGTAGGATATTTACAAATGAAAAATGTTTGACAGCCCAAATTTTTTTCCATAATCCAACTTATAATGATGTAGTCATAAGTGTCAATTTTTGTACAAATATGAGAAGAGAATTAATTAAATTTTAAATTTCAACTAACCACATACTCAAATTTTGACTATTTCAAGATGTTATTTCACTATAATTCCAATTAAGAGAATCTTCAACCCTTAATATATTTTTTTATCAACTATAATTTGATAAAAATTTAAAAATATGGAACGTTGAAAATTATTGTTTTCCATCAAATTTGGTAAAAAGAAAGAAAATTGGGATAAGAATGAAATTTTTTTTAAAAATTGATAAAAATTTAATGAAAAAGTTAAACTAATTCATATCAAATCAAAATTTTTATTCAAATTTAAAATCAAATTAGATAAAAAAAAATTAAAAGAAAATGATGAAAGTTTGAAAATATTTTGAAACCTTTTATTCATAGAGATTAGAAATCCGTGTATATATTATATTCATATTGTATTTTTGGTTAAGAAATTGAAATCAGAAGAAATGTAACTTAAATTATTGAATTAATAATAGAAATATCCTATTAATTATTATTAAATATCACTTCGCTTCATATTTAATTATAAAATTATATATTTGTTTTAATCATAACTTTTAAATTTGTATAGTTTCATAACAAGAAGAGGCATGTCATAACTTAGTTAATCTCATTTAATCAGGTTTAACTTTTTCTAATATAAATTATCAAAATTACACTAAATATATATATATTTTAATTTTTTTAAACTAATAATTTAAAAAGTTATAAATATAAAAGTTAACTTTTAAATTTCATGTATACCCGCAAAGTAAAATATTAAATTATTTCAAGATAATTGTAATGATTGTTTTTTTAATTTATAAAGTTTCGTGCATAGTACGAGTTACCACTAGTATATATATATATATATAAGGAAAAGAGACTTTTTAAGAACATTGATTGTGAGAGCTCCAAACTCCCAAACTAATTTTGTTAATTTGTTAATTTTTGAAGAAATTAAAAAAAAAAATCTAATTATCCATGATTTTGAATTTTAAAATTTAAAACAATATGATACGTCACTTTCACTCTTTTCAAAAATAATATTGATCAAAACAATTCAAATAAAGAAACAATAAAGGCACCAATTATCTATGATTTTAAATTTCAAATTTCAAAATAATATAGTAACCCACCCTCCTCCTTTCCGAAATAATATAAATTCTAAAATTTTAAAAACCCAATCAAATTAAAAATTCAATACAATTCTCTCTTTAGAATAGTCAATATTTGATCTTTTTTTATAGCTACTCCGGTTTTGACCCGCCACTTATTGTATTCTGGACTCGGGTTGGATGGTTTAGAACGGTTATTAATATCTTGTTTCGCTTGTTTCCCCTCTATATTGGTTGTCGAGTTGTAGCTGTGTGTTTGGAACAGGTTGCTTGCTTATTTTTCCCAACCTTTGATGCCTAGATTTGGGCTCTTTCGCTCAAGCAGGCTTCACAATTTTGTCAACTCTCAGTATTTCGTTTGCAGTGCAAATCTTTGGAGAGCGCATTGAACACTCGAGCATCGGTCTCATGCTTGGCGGGTCTTTCGTTTGTAAGACTTTAGGAATTGTGTATTTCACGCTACAGCTTCATTTTCCACGCTCGAGCGAACCTTTGTGTCTGACGCTCGAGCGTCACTTTCCACTCGAGCGGACTGTGTGTCTTTAAAAGGTCACAGCACGCTAAAAAAGTCATTTTTTGCCTTTCTCTCTTTTCTCTCTCCTTTTCGCCATTGCGGGGTTTCCGAGCCTAAAAGCTTGGGTTTCATCTAGTTACACCAATTTTCTACCCCTAGTCCTATAGATCAAAGCGTAGAGGTTCTCAAGGGCTTCCCTTTGATATGAGCGGATCGTGTTTTAAATCGCCATCGGATTTTCGACTTTTCTCCTCTTCGCTTCAAGAGGTAGGGATTCTTGAGCTTCTCTTCAATACTTCTTTATAGATAAACTTGTGGTATTTTCATTACATTTAAAGTGTAGTTGGTGGTTGAATTTGTTAAAAAGCATATGGGTAGATTTGGGTTTAAAATAGTGAGTTTGTAGGTTTGTGTATAATTTGATTGTGGGTTACAAATCATGTGTAGAATGTAAACGAAGAGGGTTTGGTATACCCTTTGTTACTTTGAAATGTCAAGGAGAAGTTTCATGTAGAATGGAAATTGAGGTTATGTTTTGGTTGTTTATCAGGCATGGGATTTTTCGGATTAAATCGTGGATTTGGCAATTATTGCGTGTGTGGAATTGGAGTAGGAAATGCTATCCTCTCAAAACAAAATGGAATTAATTGTCTCTTTTATAAAAGCGTGAGGGTTTGTGATGAGCGAGAAGGTGGAATTTCCTTAGGGTATATTTATATTTTGGATTACGTGATTGGCGTCTAGAGTTTTGTCCGTGGCCGGTGGATGTCACGCCCACTTTTTATGCCATGACTACCATTACCAAATCTTTTATTATAATACAATTTGAGAGATCATGTGCGGAAATTTAATACAATAATGAATACTTTTATTAAAGGTTCTCTCATTCGAATATGAAACGAATGCAACATGAGATAAAAATAAATAAATTGCCCGTAGGCTTACACCTTTTAAATTAAAAGAAAGGGTTTAACCTTTTTACATCAATGGCATACTGCCTACAAATAAATGGCCCCACGACACATAAAGAAGATCCTCGATCTTGAAATCCTTCTCAACGTTCACCTAAAATAGGATTAGCAGCGTGGGATGAACATAAAGTTTAGTAGGGATCCCAATATGATCCTAAACAATATCAACATCTGAGATAGCTATGATCATGAATGCTTTAGATCATATCATATACATAATGTGACGGTTTATACAGAAATATACTTATATAGGAACTTTTCTCAAAATCATTCATTTCATTGAATAACATAAGCATTTTACTTTTCTTTCTTCATGTTACTTTTTTCAAAATTCATATGACAATAACAAGTTCCTGAAAACAATTTCACAAAGCCCATTTCGTTTTCTCCTACTTTCCAAACGTACACCAAATTTGCCTTTTTGAAACATGTTCACAAGTATCTGATGTCCTTCACATTATTCACAATCTCATTATAGTTCTTACATCTGTTTTCAACACATTCATATCTATACATATATACATTCAGTACAAAGGGAAAACAACAAGCATCCAACAACTATCTACTCAACGAATGAGGCAACTCGGCCTTCCAGAACCGTAACCATCATGACCCATAATATACACAGATATACTAAGACAATAATGATAAACAAGTTCCGCTCTACCTGCCTTAAGCACGGCAAGCCAATGATACACCTTTCCATAACATAATGGCAAGCCAAGGATACACCTTTCTGTAACAGAATGCCAATTTACCAGACACCGGCTAGAAGGTAATGGTACCTCTGCCAAGTTCTCCAAGCGCTAGCTGGAAGGTACTGGTACCTCTCATTCTAAGCGCAGCCAATTCTCCAGGTGCTAGCTGAAAGGTAATGGTACCTCTCATTCGAAGTGCGAGCCATTCCCAACCATCTCAACACACTAGAATGCATAACAACATAAGTGTAATACATACACAATGTATATAAACACATAATCACATATGGAGTACATCCCCTTTACATTCCCAAATAACCATACATATCCAATATATATAAATATAGTCATACTCAATGACAAGCACAAGCGATTAATTTCAATTCACTTAGTCCACATGTCATTTCTGCAACAGTCATGGCTATTCTCCACCGATAGCCCAAAACATATATTTCTAAACATATATACAATCTCCAAAATAGATAAACTATTCATATTTTCATAGGTGAGAGATTACAAATATCCAACCCCACCATTTACATTCATATCTATCCATTTTTGCATCTATCTGAAAGGAAAACACAAATCCAATTCTCATAAGACTTTCAGTCTAATAACGATGATAATATGTGAAGGTTCCAAGATCCGACCTCAAGTTCATTATTCGTTTACAAAGGGTGATGATTTCATTTTCTTTTAAAAAGACCACTTTTCTTTATTTTCCAATCCACACAACTCCAACCATTTTCCAAGAATTCATTCTTGTCATTTTACAAAACCAAAACCAAATCCATCCTCTTTATTTTACAAACCAATTCCATTGGTATCAAAACCATAACTTAACTCAACTCAACTTCACATGATTTGTCTAAAACAATGTCAATATCGTGGTTACTTCTCTCTCTTTTTTTTTTCTTTTGGTATAAACATAATTATACAACCCATATTAGCAAAATACAAAGATTATTCAACTTCTTCCCTTTTAAATCCATTAACTCAATAATATTAAATTAAGGCTTTCCTCCCTCTCTTCACAAACATAATAAATCATTTCCCAAATAACCCAACAACAAACAACTTAACAACTCCAATCACTAATATCAAACCCTAGATCCCCTTTCATGGCTTTCAAGAAAATCCATCATGAATATGGTTTTTATGCAATAAAATCTACCATCTATCTATAGATGAAGTATTGGAAAGGAGCAAAGAAATCCCTACCCTCTTGAAGCAAAGAGGAAACAACCCAAAAATCACCGGCGACGAAATCACAAACTACTTAGATCAATAGAAAGCCCTTGACAAGATCTACAACCTTTCCCAAAGGACCAAGGTGAAAAGATGGCTCCAGGTGAGTAGATCTGAAGATCTAAGTGCGAAAAGTCATGTTTTAGAGAGAGAAGAGAAAGATCACAGGTTGAGAGGAAAAAGGGGAGGAAAATATTGATAGAGAAGTGGTTTGGGCCTATTTATAGTAGTAGAGAATAGCCCTAAGGCCAAACAAAATAATAGGCCCAAAAGCCCCCAAAGGTAGGGTCCATTCGAACCCAAAATAAAAAACAAAAACCATAGGGGGTCTACCCTTCGGGCAGGGGGGTCGACCCTTTAGGTAAAAAAGACAATCTGGCACAAATAAGGGGGTCCACCCAAGAGGGGGTTGACCCTAATTTCCAGCAACTAACGCACAGATTCTGCAATATAAGAGGGTTGACCCTCCCCAAACTACTGTCGACCCTATTTTCCAGCAACACTTGCACAAACTTCACCAACAGGTAAGGGTCGACCCTTAGGAAGGCTGTTGTTGACCCTAGAATAGAATTTCTAAGTCTCCAAGGAACTTTTGACAAGAACAAATGTGAACAACCAAACCCAACAAGTTTAAATCGGATTATACTCCTCCAAAACCAATATACAACAACACCTAAGCTTTCCAAAATAAAAATAAAGGATTCAAATACACTTCTCAAAAGTTTTAAAAGGGTACAAGTGCTACTGATGGAGGATGGTATTGCTTGTTACAGAGATGGTCTATAGTATTCTTGTATGATGGGTTATGCGATGTAACACATTGTGTTGTCTTTGATAAAGGAACATTGTGAATAGACAATTCCATTGTTAAATAACGGACCATGTGGTTAAAGGGATAAATTTGCAACATTTGTAAGTGTTGTCTCCATTGAGAGACTGTTGTTGAATAGTTGTGGTCTTGATGTTTAGTACCACATGATGTGTTATTGAGATGTTCGAAAGAAGGGAAAACCGTTGGAATGGTAGTTCGCGGAGTATTTTAATTAGAAAGGAGTTAATATAAATAACTAATAATGTGTTGTTATAATGATGATCGGACTAGGAGTATGTATTCCACCTAGTATTATTGATGCTGGTTATCATGATTATATTTGATTGTGATTATTATAGTGATAATTGAACTAGGTGTATGTATTACACCCGTGTAGTATTCTATCGATTAGCTTGTTATGCTTTTGATGTGATGTCATTTGGAGGTTCTTTTCCCACCATGTCATAGCTGGCAAAGCGTGGCGCCTTGATAGAGGTTTCCTCGTCCTTTCCAGTTTGTGCCCGGTAAAGTGTGAAAAGGGGGTCCATTTCCCGCCGTATTGTTAGCTGGCAAAGCATGGTGCGTTATGATAGGTTATTCATCCTTTCCGGTTCACGCCCGGTAAAGTATGACCTGAGGAGCACCTCCTTCCGGGTAAGGCCAATAAAGTGTTATTTGTTATGAGGAGCACCTCCTTCCGGGTAAGGCCAATAAAGTGTTATTTGTTATGAGGAGCACCTCCTTCCGGGTGAGGCCGATAAAGCGTAATGTGATATTGGTATTGTTGGATCTGCCAACCCTACTGTAGGCCGGTGGAGATGGAATTGGAAGTATGTATTATTCCTGTTATCTCGTTTTGAATATATGGTTATGTATATGAACGTTGTCGGTTTTCATATTGTGGGGATGAGATTGGTAGTATTAATTACTCAGTCATCTCGCTTGAATGTATTCTCATGTTAACGGTTTCATACCGGTCACCTCTTAAGATCAATGGGCCTATGGTCAAGGAAGGTTGTAGATACATATATATATATGCTGGGATAGAAATGTTTATGGTGTATAGAGAGATAGGATGAGAATCATGATTTGCTTATGGAGGTGTTTTCTCAGGAACGGTTGTTTAAGTGAGATTCAATGTAATTTATTTTCATTCAATGTAAGCCTTTGGGCATTGTACTATATCTCATTTATATCATCATTATTATTGTGAGAGAATGTTACTATTTATTCTTTTTTATTCTCAACTAAATGGAATGGTTATAATGGATTTGGATAATAAAAGTCGGGGCGTGACAACTTGGTATCAGAGCGAGCCGGGTCGAATACCTTGGGCTCGTGGGAGGTGGTTTTACCATAATGGGTTTACTATGCTTGGCAAGGACATTGCATATAGATGATTTATGTGTTAGGGCTTTGTGTGTTGCATTTGTGTGAGCATGGGATTAAGTTTTCTGGATAATGCTTGTCGCTGGTGAGCTTACTTTGAGGTTCTATTGGAAACACGCCTAATCAATGTGGTTTCTAATAGAAGTTCCTTGAGAGTTTTTGTGACACCTCTATTCCGTGATTTGCAAATTGGTCCTTAATTTAAGTATGATTATGTGTTTAGCATGATTTCATGTGCCATTATGTGAATGTATGTGATTTTCGAATTCTATCTGTTCACCGTAGGAATATCTGTTTGAATAATCCGCTTCAGAAATTAAATTGAGGGCCTTATTGGCCACAGAACCCGAAATTGATTACGCCATTACGGTTGGCATAATTTTTAGAGCCTACGGTGAAATTTAATTAAAAATTGATTCTGGTCAATTTAAACTAATTAAATTGATGAATTAAGAACCCAAATATTTTATATTAAAATATGTTATTAGTGGGCCTTGTTGTGTTATAGCATTACACCCCCCCTTAGCTCATTTGAGCTCAAAAATCTGAGGACACCATTGTGAGAGAGTGAGGGCTGGGTGTTAGAGAGAGTGTGGGAGAGAATTGTGGTATTTCGACTCAAGCTTGAAATTGAAGTCCATCTCTAAATTGGACCATAGATTGAAGGAATTAAGCTTCTAGGTAAGTGAACTCATGGATTTTTGTTGTAAATGTGTAGATTCAAGTGTGTTTGATGATCAAGAACATGAGTTAGCTTGATGTTAAGGAAATGGAGTTGTTTGTGTTCAATTGATGGTCAATGAAGGCATGCATGTGTATAATTGTTGTAGAATTGCATAATCTAGCATGTATTGAGTTGAACATGAAAGTAAAGGTGTTAAATCTTACAAGCAAGCATGCTTTTGTTGTATCCCATGAGAATGAACACCATTTGTTTTGTTTGGGTTGGAAATGAGGTCAAAAATTAGCATGCATGTTTGAATAATTAAGAGATGAGCTTGAATGCATGATTTTACCATATTAGAATGAGTTTTGGGGCATGCATGTGAATTATTTGTAAATTGAGCCTCATTGAGTTGTAATTTGGGGTCTATACCATGTTAGCATGATTGTACATGAAATTCGAGCCATTGCATGCAAGAAGTGTAGCTGGAAAATTGTTTTGGAGCTCAAGAACACAATCTAGGAAACCCAGAATTTTGATGTCCGCTCGAGCGGGGGAATGTCCCCCCAGTATTTTGTTCTTGCAGGCATGGTGTCCGCTCGAGCGGGGAAGTTCACGCTCGAGCGGGGAAGTTCACGCTCGAGCGAGGGATCATGGAGGATGAACTTCCGCTCGAGCGTTCTAGTTCACGCTCGAGCATAAAAATGATGCATCCAGTACTTTTTGCAGACATAGCGTCCGCTCGAGCGGGGAAGGTCACGCTCGAGCGGGGACCTATGTTGAGAGGCCCTCCGCTCGAGCGCCATATTGGGCAATCGAGCGCAATTTCCACCTATCCAGAACTTTTGCAGGCCTTAAGGGTTCGCTCGAGCGGGTAAGTTTACGCTCGAGCGGGGACCCTGATTTCTGAAATTTCACTTTCGCATTCTGTGTTTCGTTTTCCGTTCTCTTTCACTTGCAAGCACTCTTAGGCATGTGTTAAGCATTGTAAATGAGTTAATGAGATAAGAATAAAGCCTAAAGAGGAATATGTGAATTAAAGAACGGATTGAGCTATTAGTGACCCTCTTGTGTTCATGAAATGTGTAGGGTCGAGCTCTAGGGCAAATCCACAAGCCGATCACTGTGAGTAATATCGATATTGAATGCTTGTGAATGTCCAATTGTTTATTCCCTTATAAGCTTATGAATTGGTAATTGGGATTGTGGATGTAAGATAAACATGAATGGACCCAAGGTCATTTTGATAAACATGAATGGACCAAAGGTCGTTTTGTTAAACAGGAATGGACCAAAGGTCGTTTTGATAAACATGAATGGACCCAAGGTCGTTTTGATAAATAGGAATGGACCAAAGGTCATTTTGATAAACATGAATGGACCTAAGGTCGTTTTGACATGAATGAGTGGGCCGAAGGCTGTTCTGGCATAAATGAATGGGCCAAAGGCCGTTTTGATACGAATGCGTGGGCCAAAGGCCGTTTTGACATACATGACTGGGCCAAAGGCCATTTTGACTTAATCGAATGGGCCAAAGGCCGTTTTGACAAGAATGGAAATCTGAATGGGCCAAAGGCCGGCATGTTTGAAATTGCAGTCACTTGATTTGTATTTAGTTATATATATCTGTTAAATAGAAATATGAATTGGGCCCAAGGCCGTTTGGAATATGTTGTTCTACAATGTTATGTAAATGCTATATTTGATATTATTCACTGGGCTATCGCTCACGCTCATTCATGTGTTTGTAGGTGAGCCAAGAGATGCACAAACCCAGCCCCAGTGAAGTTTGCCAGGAACAACATGAGTTTTGGAGAGTCAACCTTGTGTCTCACGCACGAGACCCATCCTTGCCACTTGGTTATGAATTTACACTTTATCTTGTTGGCAAGGACTTTATGTATATTTGTAGATAGTCTGTCGTGGGTTGACTCATTTTGGATGATCCTGTGTGTAAAGAATTTTTGGAACTGTACTTTTGATGTAGGTTATTAACGCATACGTGTATGGTTTGCTTGGAGTGCATATAAGCACGACTCTATGGACAAAGTTTTTAATTACTGCTTCCGTTTGGCCCCTTTTCTCTGTTAAGCTACGGTTGATCCAATTAATTCCAGATCGAGATCGTACGACCTCGCTCTCAAATTCGATCCGCCCAATTTCAAAGGTAATTTTACGGGTTTTTTTTTTTGGTTTGATCTTGCAAAAGCTGGGCCTTAAATCAGCGGAATATCTATCTTCATCAGTTTATTTATGGGTTTTCAATTATTAGGTGGAAAATAATTTATTTCCTTATAATTTTGTTTAAGGGTTTGCGACTGTTTTTTAATTTATACTATTCCTGTTATTTTTGTGTAAACATTTAGCTTTTTTTGATAAATTTCTGCTTTATTTCTTTATTTATTTATTTTTAATCTTCTTGTTGACATTGATTTTGTTTCAGAATGGGAACAATTTTCAATTTTCAATTTTCAAATTTATGCTTTAATTTTTATTTTTTTTTCATCTGCTTGTTAACAATTTTCAAAAGAAAACATGTGTTCTCTTCTCTACCTCTGATAGTCGAATATATATGATTGTGTACTTGTTTGAAGTTTTATACTCAAATATGTTTCGTCTTGGACACCACTATTGGCTCAGATCGTATGTGTTTGAAGTTTTATACTCAAATATGTTTCATCTTGGACACCACTATTGGCTCAGATCTTCTGTTTTTTCTGTTCTTTTTATGCCACACTCTCAATCCTTAAGATATCAAATGTTTTTTTCTACATAAGATTAAAACTTACCAATGGGCCACTTTTTTTTGATGTGGGTATCTCAAAATCCTTGATCAAGATAGGGAATTATTACTGATTGTCGAAATAAATTAAGTGAACTCTTTTGATGATTGCAATTGTAAAAAGACCCATGAGGTCCCCCACACCAACACTGATGTGAAGCAATGTCATGTTCACAGAGATGCTTTAGTCTATAAGAGGCTTCCACACACACACACACAAAACTTCCCATATTCAATTCTACTTTTGGAATTGGAGTTAGAAAAGAACATTTTAGGGTTAAGTAACCCCAAATAGGTTTCAATCTGCAAGCTCAGAGTAATTATTCATAGCAATGTTGCCACACACTGCATCCACCATGATGTATGGAGGATGTATTGTGTGGCAATTGTACTGAATAATTTTTCCTGTTGCATAATTGTAGTGATCAAAAGTGTGGCCAAACTACCTATGGTTCTACCTGTTTTTTAGTTGGTCTACCCCCATTGTCTTCTTGCTGTGTTAGTTGCCTAAGATTCTATTCCATAAAACATTATTGGCCTATAGTTGCTTTATAAATTTTCCCTTCAATTTGATTTATGGGTCACATAATTTCCAAACTCTCCATCTTTGTTAGTAGTCGAAACTAGATAGCGCAATTATTCCCTTTTTGGTCTCCTGGTTTTTTATATTCACTTTGCCGTTATTTATACTTTTATTATGACTAAAGTTAAATTTCATTTATTCAGTTTTAGTCCTTATTTTCAACCCTTTTGACTCAAATAGTTTATCTTCAAATTTTTGATTTAGTGTTAATTCCTCTTTTAGTTTCATCAACTAGGACTATCATATCTACGAACAATATACACCTTGAGATATCATTCTAAATGTGTACTGAATTCATCTAAAAGGGCAAATAGGTAAGGACTAAGGGTGACCTTTGATGCAATTCTACAGTAACTATAAATTCATTTGTTTCTTCTAGATGGGATCTAACTGTAGTCATAGTCCCATCATATGTGTCATTTATCGCATTAATGTACCCCTTTGTCACTTCTGTGACACCTGCCATATTAAATCTTCAAGCATCTTACCATAAGGGTCTTTTTTTTTTTTTTATCTATAAAAATCATGTGAAGACCTCTCTTCTTATCTCTATATTTTTCTATTAGTCTAATTCGTAAGTATATCACTTATGAATCCAAACTGATTTTATGACATTGTTGTTGCAACTCTTTTAAGCGTTGTTCAATCACTCTCACAATTTTGTTGTATGACTCATCAACTTAATACCTTTATAATTGTTTCAGTTTTGAATATTTATTATCTCTTTATATATAGGTTGTAAAATACTTTTTCTCCACTTGTCATACATTTTCCTAGTAATTGTAATCTTATTAAATAACTTTGTTAACTGACATCCCCTTGGAATATGTTTTTAATGAATTCCGCCATTGTATTCCACATATTTTTAGTTTCATCTTCTATATTCAGTTGTTTCTATAAACATTTTGTCCTTGAAACATTTTGGATTCCACCATGTAATTCGTGGGTTTCTACTTCTTTTCAAGGTTCAATGTTCTACATTTTCCTATCTATTTTGCCATCTTAGCTGTGAGGAAAAGTTGTTTCGAAAGCACCAAAAGTTGTTTTTGAAGTTTTGGAAATTGTTTTCATACAAAAATGAAAAGGATGAATTTTTTTTAAAAAAAATGAAATTTAAATAGTTTTGTTTACGATAACAAGAAAAATGAAAATGAAGAACAAAAAAAAAAAAAACAAAAACACAACCAAGCAGGTCATGCTTGAATTTGTTTCAACAACACTTACAAAAAGTGAGGTTTGGACATGTTTATTTATCAAGTCATTTACGCCTGGCAGTGTCGATTGCTTGACAGACAGAAGATGCCAAAGAAAGGGCACTTGAAAAGCTTTGGATAAATGTATGTGGCAAACAACTATAGATCTTCAGAATTGATGCACCAAGGACAACAGTTGTGAGGATTTCAAATCTGTACTCAGCAGAAGCCAAAAAGAAACTCTTTTCCATATGTAGGAGTTATGGGAAGGTCAAGGTTGTAGTTTTTAGACACAAGGAAATCAGGGATGTGCATTTCATGCTTTCTGAGTGGCCAAACATGTTAAAGATTCTTAACAGGTTAGTGCATACCCATTTTTAAGAAATTTTCAGTGTCATTGTGCATTAAACTTCCAAGGGTTAATGTACTGTCAGTCCCCATAGTACGCGCTCTGTTTCATTTTGGTTTCTGATGTATCAATTGAGTCAATTTTGGTCCCAACTTTTCTAATTTGTGTTGGAAATGGTCCCAATGCTGTTTCCATCCAAATTTGGAGAACGATACCTCTGCTTCTGTTACAAAAATTTGATGAGGTATTGTGACAATTTTGGACCATAATGGAAGCCAAGGTAATGCTGTCCAAATTTGGGTGGAAACAATGTTGTGAGCATTTAAACACAAATTGGCCAAGTTACGGATTAAATTGACACAATTAAAACACCCTATGACCAAATAGACACAAAACTCAAGACTTTGGGACCAAAAGTGTATTTAACTCAACTTCTGCTGTGTGTGTGTTTCCATATTCAAATTAAATGGATTGAAGGTAGATGATTGCCGGATAATTGCTCAGCCAACACTGGTCTTTCCTCCAGAGGTTCTCCGTGTTCTATGGAGTCACCTGGATGAAAGACAGCGTCTAGAAACTACGATCTGGATGAAAACCCTCCTATACACAAGGTTGGATTAACTACCATAACAACTGAATAATTATAGAATAGATTGTTACAAATTTTGATCCCACAAAAGTAGATTTGTTGTTTACCAGGGAACTCTTCTTCTATCACCCAGTTGGATTAGTTCATTTATAGAGATTTAAATGTAGCTGGACAATGCTTAACTGAGTTAATTGAAAGATGTATGGATCGAAGGCTTCTACTCTTTTTAGGGTAATGTACGTATGTTTAGTCAGTGGAATTTCACTGTTAGATCTTCTCATTTTTTATTTTTTTATTTATGTTAAATATTTGAATCTTGAATTTGTGAAGGAAAAAAGAGAGGAAATGAAATTTACTTGTATCAATCTACTTTTCTATGGGTAATCAAATAAAAAATGGTTGGTTTTTTTTTTTTTTTTTTTTTGTTTTTTGGCAAGGAATTGTCTACTTTTTCTTCTAATTTTCATAGCCCCATCAAATTTGCGTGATACTTTGATCTGAGGTTCGGGAGAGGTGGCAGAATGGGTTGATCATAAGATAAAATTAGGCGGGCTGATTTAAGTTTACAACCCACCGTTAACTCGACCCAACCGGCTTATCTCATATACAGGTTATGCTAGTTTGATGGACCAACCCATTGATCCTAAAGAGTTCCCAAGCCTAAACCGTTTTGGTTTCACTTTTTAAGATTTATTTTGCATGCTTTTTTTTACTGATTTTTTTGATATTTTAAATAATTTTTTTAATTTTGAAATTTATTCTGGTACTTGCATTATCATTCAATGTCAAGTTAACCCCAAAAATCGGGGTTCTAATCAACTTCCATCTGTTGTTAGATCAAAACATGATGTATTAGCTAAATTAGTCAATTAAAGAACTTTCATATTCTTCTTGATTGTAATGAGATTGTGTTAACGTATATAATAGATAGCTTGTAAGAAATTACTCGGACTTCTTTGGCCACCTCACATGAGACCACAATTGATATGATAAAAATCACTTTATCAATGCTCAATTGTTTAGGTTTTAAACTTTCACGATGGTATCCAATTCCTTTGCACTTGAATCGAGTCTAATCCTAGCAATTTGGTAGCATGAACTTCCTAGCGAACACGAGGATTCTTGATCCAATGTTTGTTCAACATGTGCAGACTCGGAAGGTTCCTTGTTGGATATTATCATAATGCCTATGATCTTCTTTCTCCTTTGTGATATAAAAATTCCTAAGGTACATCCTCTTACATTTGCAACTTTAATATTGAACATTCGTCGAGATTTGTGATGAATCTGTTGCTAATTTTCTCCACCACAAGGTTCTATCTAAGATAATTTTTCTTATGCTTGTCGGGCTTATATTTTACGGTACATGTAGATACATATTTTTGAAACTTTGTTCGGTTATTACATTTTTGTTTATTGTGTTACCTGATTGAAGGTAATGACAAATATGTTGATTACGGACCCCATATCTCATCTTCCTTCATCTGCTTTGGGCCCACTATGGGAAGTCACCAGACAAAAAGTACACTCAATTTTCAGACTTTGCTTTTTATATTTAAGCTTGTATTGCATGGGAATTGCCCTAAAATTCTGGTTAATATGTACAGAACTCTTAATTTTGTTAATCATGAAAACATTATAATTTTTATGTGTATATTTGGAACATTAGAGAAACTGGGTCTTACCAATTAGAGCTGGGAAGTTATCAATATTTGATTTTCAAAAAGAGTTTTCAAACTGTTATTTCTTGTGACTTAATAGTTAGTTAGAATATATAGGATGAGAATTACGGTTAGGGAAAGAGGAGATGAGAGGAAGAAGAGAGACTTAAAATGAATAGGTTCATGGTCATCTAACTAACTTTTACATTTACCTCATATTTATGTTAAAAACAAATGAAGGACATAAATGACAAGAATACCCTCATCTGTAAAACAAAACATAACACAGCATATCAACTAAGACTAGTAAGCTAACATGGTTCATTAGACTCAGCAGTTTCCTGTAGCAATCAAGCAACTATTTTGAATTATACCTTGTTGATTGCATTGGAAGTGTATGCATTTGTTGTCGTTCAATGAGTGAAGCACTAAGCGGTTGTACATAATTAAATTGTAACTGTCATTTCTGTCTTCTTGCCCCAGTTTCATGGAGGTTCCATTTCCAAGGGTTCTGAGTTACAAATAGAGGTTGCTGAATTCTCGTGGAGAAATGTTCAGGTTTTAATATTCTTCTCCCAAATAAGTGTGAAGGGATGCAAATTGTTTCTCTTAGCTGATCTGGTTCCTCTATTTCCAGCTCCGTGGAAGTTTGAAAGTTGTGGCTGAAAATATCACGGCTCGACTAGGATGGATGAAAATGGTGAGCTCAAACTAAGTTATTAGCACGGTAATAGATGATTACGATTTTGTTTTTCTTTATTTTTTCCAAGAGTAGTAGCAAACAACTTGATGTTTGAATGGAATTCTATTTTGTAGGTGTGGAAGATGTAAGTTCTGAGAATGTCGATCTTGAATGAAGGAATTGATTGGACTTCAAGAAACAACACATCTTTGGAAGCATGATGTCTGGCGGTTTGAGGCATTAAAGGTCATACTGCATGGAAATGCTGAATTTGAAGCAACAGATGTTGTCTTTCAGGTTAGATAATATGCATTATAGGATTGAGTTGTTCAGGTTTTGAGTAATGTTGGAGGTGGTCTTCTTCTTTTACTTTTGTGTACTTTGGTCTGGCATGCTCTGACATTGAACTAGAAGGCATCTTTTGATTGAGTGGAAACTATAAAACAATTAAGTATTTTGTAGTGTTATATATATATATGTCAATTATTTTGTAGTGTTATATATATATCGATCATCCATTTCAAATAAAATGGTACTTTTTTTTTGAACTAGAAATAAAATGGTACTTGAAAATATTTGTTTTTTTTCTTTTTTCTTTATATTTTGGAAGAGATAAATCTGAATGCATAGAATTCAAGTGATATTTTATTTTGGCTATGAATATAGATTAAGATTTAAACTCTTATTTGTATCAAAATAGAGTAAATTTATGGGATTGGATTATTTCAAGTTGACTTTTGGGCTTCATGAATTTATTTTTGAGTTGACTTTAGTGATCTGAATTATTCATTTTTTAGAACTTATTAAGTAAAATATTCATGCAAAAAATTAAGATGATCGAACATCTGTAGTTATATGTTTGAATCATATTTGTTTTAAAAAATAGACGATAATTATAATTTCAAGTAGCTATTCATTTTTTGTAATATAAATATGATTTAAATATATAACTACCGATATTTGTTACATTTTGACATTCTCTCAATTGTTTTCCATCTATGTTTATTTGGCCTATGTTTATTTTTTATTTTTTAATTTGTTAGTAAAACTTGATCCATCACATAAAAAAAGAGTTAGGTGAGCAAAAAGAAAGAGTGTCAGAATTTCATTTTGTTTTCTCTAAGATTTCCTGTACATGTATTCCTGATATGTTGCTGCTTCACCAGTTCGAAAATCAATATGGTGGTCTCAACTACGAATCAATCCAATTGTCTTCTCTGTCTCTTCTCTACCCATCTCGAAGAACTGAAGCTTTGGCTTGCAGAGTTTGGTCGCTCGGCTTCTTCGAGGGAGGCGACTTACCATCGCGGGAATGTGGTGTTCTGGAGATGTCGGGGTGTGGCATTCATTGGTGGAAATTTCGTTGGTGGAGGGTAGGGGCAAGCTGGTGGACATCTTGAGGTTGAGAAGACAATGAATTATAGAGAGGGGAGAGGGGAGAGGGGAGAGAGAGATACAAGAAATGAAGAAGAGTTGTACATATATAGAATTATAGAGAGAGAGAGAGACAGACAAGAATTAAATGTAAAGATGTTTTTGATTCGATAATTATAATTAGCAATAGTTTTATTAGGTAATTAGCTTCGTTGATAATATTATATATTTCATCTCTCTATAATTCTATATATGTACAACTCTTCTTCTTCATTTCTTGTATCTCTCTCTCTCTCTCTCTCTCTCTCTCTAATTCATCATCTTCTCAACCTCAAGATGTCCACTAGCTTGCCCCTACCCTCCGCCAACGAAATTCCCACAAGTGAATGCCGCACCCCGATATCTCCAGAACACCACATTCTGGCGATGGTAAGTTGCCCTCTGGCCCCGAAGAAGCTGAGGCGGACAGAAACGCTGCAAGCAAAAGCTTCAGTTCTTCGAGCTGGGTAGGTAATAGACGAAGAGAAGACGATTGGATTGATCCGTAAGTATGGGCTTATGTGTTCTGACGGTGCTAAGCGGCAATGCCAAGGAAATTGGCTTTATTAAGGTAAATCTCAGATTCCTCCCCCTACGGTAATGTATTTCGCTTGATAGTTGTTTTCTAGAAAAAAACTTCCTTTTAACTTTTTTGGAAGTTTGTATTCACGATTGGTTGCTCTTGTTTATTTTATTATCCATTGTTGTCATATAAATTCATGCTTTGATTCATGTTTATTCGTTGGGGCTAATCTTCGTTGTGTCGTTACTCATCTTTGTAGTATCGCTAAAGGATTTCACTAGTTCTCTGAGGAGAAAAGGATTTTGCCCCAAGCGTAATCTTTTTTTTGTTTGTTTTTTCCCTTTGGTTTGAGTACCTTTATGATAGTTCTTATTACGTATCTTTGGATACAAACCATTGTCAACATTGCTTTTCTTAGTTTAATATTAAACTTGAGTTGATTGGTGGACCAAGAATTCTTTGGTCTTTTAGTATTTTGGATTTAACAAGTTATTTTCAAACTAGGATGCATAAATTGAAATTTTAATATGATAAGTTGGACCCAAATATGGTCATGTTACGTGTCCAAATATCAATATTAAGAATTGACAATTTTCAATGGTTAATAATAACAATTGATAAAGAGAGAAATAAAGGGAGAGATATGGAGATAAAGGATTGAGGACAATAACAACAATGGGCAAAAGAAAGGAGGAAACGGTATAAAGATGAAGAAATAGAGGAAGAAGTTGGAGAAACATATGGTAGAATCAAACATTAAGGCCATGTTTGTTTGGATGGACATAGGCTTAGGATTGGATTAATAGTCCAAGAATTCTATTAATCCGATGTTTGGTTAAAAAATTAAAGTATGGATTAACAATCCTTTCGGATATGATGTCCCACATTTGATGGATTATTCAATCCCACAAGGATGGGTGGCATATAAATTGGGAGATTAGCCAAAGTCTGGACTAACTTATCAAATGACCAAATTAACCCTCACTATATATCATATTTGTTGATTATGTTATTCTACAACCTTCACTTCTTCGACATTACTGTGATGAGATGAGAGTCTTCAAAGTTCATCGCCGAGCTTGAGCCACTGATCACCGATTTGGAGCCACCATTTACAAATCTGGAGCAACTGTTCATCGATTTGGATCCACCATTTGTTGATTCGTTGATCTCAACAAGGTAACTGTTCATCGATTTGGATCCACCATTTGTTGATTCGCTGATCTCAACAAATTTCAGTGAGTAATTTTTTTTTTATTTTTTTTTTCCGTTGATGTTCGGTTTGAATTAAGGTGCTACTACGTGGTTTGATTTGCTATGAATCTTTGTTTTACATTGTTCTTGTTATAGTTATTTCTCTTTCTCTCTCTTCATCTTCATAGATCCATATCTAGGGTTATGAGTTTTTCACTCACATTGAAATCTCAGATTTGTTGATTGTGAGTTCATATTGTTAGATTTGTATGTCTTTGAGAATCTTATTACCAAAGTGAATGTTGTTATGAAAGTGGGCTTGATAACATTCTATTTAAGGTGAATTTCCTGTATTAGGTAATCGACAATCTAAAGGCCTGTTAAGGTGAATTTTCTGGATTAACCTCAAAATTATGTGGTTTGATTTCGGAACCATATCCCTAGTTTAATCTCAAAATCCCTTTCAGCATACAAATCAATGTTTTGTGGTTTGATTTCAGAAATTAATTTCAGCATTTTCAAACCAAATGCAAGTTCTGAGCTACTAGTTTTGTGGTTTCAATTTGAAATTAAGTTTAGCATTTTTGAACCAAATGTAGATTTTGAAGCTCTGATTTTACGATTTTTATTTCAAAAATTAACTTCATCATTTTCGAACCAAATAAAAGTTTCCCATTTCGGTTTGTGGTTTCGATTTCGGAAATTAAGTTCAGCATTTTTCGAACCAAAAGTAGATTTTCTGAGCTACAGGTTTTGTGGTTTTTATTTCGAAAATTAAGTTCATCATTTTTTAACCAAATCAAAGTTTCCCCCTTTCGGTTTTGTGGTTTTCATTTCGGAAATTAAGTTCAGCATTCTTCGTGCAAAATTCAGATTTAATGAGCTATAGGTTTTCTGGTTTTTGTTTTGAAAATTAACTTCATCGTTTTTGAACCAAATCAAAGTTTCTATTTTCGTTTTTGCAGTTTTAATTTCGATTCATCGTCATTATTTTCGAACCAAATCTCCATTTTTTTTGAGCTTTATTTCTTCTTCTCTTCCTTATTGATGTAGTGAAACTTTCAATTTCTTGTGGCCGGTTCGAAAATTAAAGAATGTCCTTACTATCCACTAGAATGGAAAATTAAGGAATTAAAAAATATGGTTGCAGTAAATGACCAGGAAGACAAGATCCAAAATTTTGAGTGTTTCATCCTACACGTAACCATCAACCAACCATAACCTAATCTCTTTGGGTTCCATAGATCAAGGTGGAAACAATGAGCTCCAAGTCGTTCTAGATCTCTCTTCAGGTTGTTAATGTACAAAGACCCTCCAAAACTTATTGACACCACCAATAGGTACTGGCTGATGAGTTAAAATAGGAAAAAGACTCAATAATAACATTCAAGTTGTATCTAAATTAGTACCAACTACAAATATAAGATACTGAGGGCAACATGTATAACCCTGTATTTTCAATTGTAACTCCCATATGCAAGTGTCTTCTTCACTTCCAATTCTGATCCATTTGCTCCGAAGAAGTCATAGCTCCCTCTGGTATTCAAATCAAAATTTATGCAACTACCTTCAACTTTAAGCTTGATGTCCTTTTCCTATTCCTCTCCCAAGCAAAGAAACCCATTTGATTTCCTTTGAATAAACAATAGGCTCTTCTCCGAAATGTTTTCATTTCTTGATTCCCCATCCATATTCACCTTAAGATTTGACAGAGCCAAATTGAAATTGGAAAGTGAATCTCCAGTGGCCTCAAGACTGATTGTGTTGTTCATGTCAAGTGTTAGGCTTTTTTGAGCTTTCTCTAATATCGATTGCAAGTACTTCCCTTGTGCCTCTATTCTCATCTGCAACTTCTTTTGTACATATATTACATATTGAGAGAAGAAAAGAAAAGAAAAAAAATCAGACAATGGCCAAAATCCATGGCATGAATTAGCAAAAATTATGTGACATAGCCTAAAGAGGAAAATTGATCATAGAACTGTCAAACAAGAGAGAGACCTCAAGATGCTCCTGCAATCTCTTCTGTACTTCAATCTCACACCTCAGTGCCTCTGCAATTGGCACTTCTCTGTTCACAACAGAATGTTCATTAGCTACAAGATGGGCAGATCAAGAATGAATTCATACATTCCACTTTTTATTTTTATTTTAAATTGAATTTGAACTCTTAAAACAAAACTTTTCAAACTATATTTAAGGCTATATTCATAATTTTTTTACTCAAACTCCAAGAAAAACTAGTTGCTCCAAATATACAAAGAGACTACTTGGTTTCAAAGAATACCCTGGTTCACTTTTAACTCTTGATGAATTGGTAGTAGCACCTGAGGAATGCACATGGTAGTCTCTGTATGAACCACCTGGACAAAGATAAACATGATTTTTATAATTTCATGCATTATTCAAAATTCAGAAGCGACATTAACTGAGACTCCTTACTGCAAAATCATTTTGTTTCCTCTTTAAAGAACTCAATTGAGACAAAAATATGGTTGCAGTTAAAAAATATGGTTGATGGTTATGTGTAGGATGAAACACTCAAAATATGGTTGCAGTTAATTAAGGAAAAATTTTCTTGTTATTACTACTATACACCAAGTTATGCCTGCATAAGTCATCATGGGGTTTTCTCCCCCTCAACTTCTCTATTCAATATCTGTTTTCTGTGTGAATATATTTGTTCTTTGTTATACATTTGTGCATAGGATGTCTATGTTGGAATATGGAAATAATTTAGGATCTCATAAATTCTGTATTATGGGATATTAGGCTAGTTTTTAGTGATTATTATTTTACCTTCCAAAATTGTAATCTCTTCAATTCAGTATATATATACGAGGCTAGTCATGGATTATGATTGAGCCATTCTTTACCCTCTTTTGTCTAAAGTAGAGATGCAACTTTTTGCTTCATTGAACCAGAGGGCTACCTGTATAGCTATATTTTATGTAGTGTATTAAAACCCTAATAAACTAACAACGGCTACCTGTATAGCTATGTTCATTATTGTATTCAATTCTATCTAGAACAACCCTTTACCACCACTAATAACAACAAAAAAAAAAAAGAAAAGAAAAAGAAAGAGAGTCAAGGAATCTTACAGTTGGAGAGTGGTTTTGATGGTGATGGTGATGATCACTGTGGCTGGTGTCTATAGTAGTGGTGGTGGCTGAGGAGATAAGCTCTTCTTCATTTCCAATACTGGCTCTTGACACATCCCTCTTGTTTTGTTTCCTCATTTCTCTGATTTTTGAGAAATCCAGAGAGTAGTCTGGCAATACACCCTTTTGATCCCAGTCACCAAACTGGGGAACTGATAGCCATGGTGTGTTGTTCTATACAAAATTCAATAAAATAAAATCACTTTTTTAGAAATGTCATATATGGGGAATAATTAGATCAAAATTATCTTACTTCCAGCTATCTCTTTTTCTTGTTTGAATTTTCAAATCATGTTAGTAGCATTGTCAAACTCCAACATTTATCTTTTTTTCACGAGTAGATTTTAAAAAGAAAGAGAAATGATAAGGTAAAAAGAAGCTGATCATGACATTCACTTATAATTTCAAACCCCCCACTCCACCAACAAAATTAAAATATGTAACTAAAACAAAGAAATAAGGTCACAACTTTGACATATTCACTATTTAAGAGAAAAGGCCCACAGAGTGTTTTTTTTTTTTTATATTATATGTAGGGTATTTGTTAATTTATTTTATATGTAAGATATCTTGAGTGAATTTACGTGTATCATATTCTCATGATAACTTTTATTTAACTAGAAGCCTAATGCATTGTTCTTGGTTTGTATTCCAGTTTATTATTCCAATATCAAATGATTCTCTTTCTTCTCTTTTATTTATTTATTTATTTCAGTGTCTAGTATGGTATGAATGTAACTATTCATAGTAAGTTTTTTTTTTTTTTTGGTAGACAGTTTGAACAACCCAGTTTAAGAATATATTTATAGAGATTGTTATGCTCATATGTTCTACATTATTATTATTTTTTTTGTTTTGTTAATTTTTTTTGGAATTATGAAGTTTTCTTGTACTCTAATATATTGATGTGCATCACTATTTGCATAGACGGAGTACAATTTCGATGGTTTTGGAGATGAGAGTAATGAGGAACTTGAGCTATACGTAGTGTTGCAAGTTGTAATGCAAGAATTGTACACCTTATGCGTTATAGCATATATTGCCATTGAAATTGTCTTGAAGAGGTACATTCATAAGTATCCTCGTACCGTTATTCGAGGGCCCAACCGATTGCAAGAACAAATGGACCACATTAATCGGCTAGTGATATAGCGATCCCGGGTTTACCCTTATTGTATAGTGATCCGGACATGCGTCCATGGATGTTGGTAGTGGATTGTTGTCTTGTTTACGTCCTTTCATATATTGCATTTGAGTTATAGGATGTGTTGGGCAGGTTTGTTTCAGGTTGGTTGTGTTTGGGAGCCAAGGTTCTTTGCCTGAATTTTTGTCCTTCGGCGAGTTTGTCGCTTCAGCGGCGTTGAGTTTAATGTGCGGTGGGTCGAACCAGAGAGGCTTCGCTCGAGCGAGCGATTGCGTCTGGTACTGGACCTGAACACCATGATTTCTGGCTCGAGCGAGCTTTTCTTCGCTCGGCAGCGATCTTCGGCGAAAGCTTCGCTTCGAACCGAAGGTCGAGCTCTGGCTCGGCGAACCAGGTTGTTGGCTCGAGACATTCTTTTCGAGCTAGACATTCTTGGCTCGAGCTAGGTTTTTCGAGCGACCAAGTCTTCGCTCGAGCGAGCCTATTTATATCAGTGTGACAGCAGCGAGTTTTAAGTTAGATTTTTTATAAACTTTTGATCCAATCTTCAAGATCTGAGAGCTTCTCTCTCTAACTTTACATTCTCTCTAAGGATTGACCTATCTAGGATCATTTCCTACCCTTCTTGCTTTGTTAAAAAGGTAGAGATCGTCGGGGGCTTCGATCTAATCTGAAAAAGTCGGTGTTTGGAGCATTTTGATCTTTGGGTCTTCATCTCCTTTGAGCTCAAAACTTTGAGGTAGGGATATCCTACTCCTCTTTATGGATTCTGTCTTTAAATTTTGACATTTTGATATGTTGGGGATAGTTGTGTAATTTTGAGAAAGTTTGGGGCTTTTATGTAATTTTATAAAAGTTTGGGGTTTTGATTTAAATAAACCAATATATATGTTTAGTACATAGAAATGAGATTAATGTGGACTCATTGATGAAAATGGAACCTTTAGGGTTGAATGTTAATTATGGGAAATGCTATAATTATATTGTTTAATTAATTGGGATAGTTAATTGTGGAATTGGGATGTTGATTATATATCCATTGTGCATTTATTTTCTGTATAGAAATAACTGCTTTGGGCTATCGGTGGAGGATAGTCGTGTTTGTTGTAGACAAGTGCATGATGATTAGGTAAACTGAAACTAATCTGCGGAAAGTGTCATGGGACTTGACGATTTGTAGAATACATTAATTGTATTGAGTAATGGTATATAGAACCAATGTGTTTATATGCATTATATGTAGAGGAGGAGATGGGGGATGTACTCCGCGGTTTAGGGGAAGATGGGGGATGTACCTCTAAACCGGATAGTGTTGGGAGAAGATAGGGGATAAACTCCGGAGGCACAGCTCATATGCTTGTCTTGAGAAATATAGATACAGCCCATGTGCTTGTCTTGGAAATGTGAAGTAGCTTATATGCTTATCAGTGGTTGTATAGATATAACTAATATGTTTATCTATGTTGAAATGGAAAGAAGGAAAATATAGACTTGAATGTCTTGGAATTGTAGTAAATTGTGAAAGAATGTAAAAGTGTTGACCAATGTATCAACTGTTAATCTTTTAGGTGTTATTCATAATTGGTTTGGTATATTTCTACTGGGCTGTGGCTCACCCTTTATGGGGATATCATTTTCAGGTACCGGTAGCATGCCACCTCCAAGGACTTAGCTTGGGAGGCTAGTGGCGGATAGACTTTTTGACTTCTATTTACTTTTGATATGTTACATGTAACTTCAAGCCAAGGGCTTTACGTGTATTGAGCTAGAGCTCTCTTGATTGTAACCAAGTGTTAACTTGGAAAGTTGTAAGCCTTTAAGGCGCCCGCTTTTTATTGCTCACATGTAATACTTTTGTACAGAACAGTTCAGTTAAATAGAAGAAGGTGGACTTTTATTATGTTGATGCATGTTTAATTGATGGAATTATTGTCATTGTTTTGAGGGCGTTACAAGTGAGAGAAAGCGACATTACATGCATTGAACAACTTCGTATGGATAGTCATTGTTTTATGACGTTATGCCATATGGTTCGTACAATAGGCGGGTTGGGGCATTCAAAACATGTTACCTTAGAAGAGAAGATGGCCTTGTTCCTCTACGTCTTGGCACATGACCTAAAAGTACGAAAACTTAAGTTCAATTTCTTTAGGTCTGGAGAGACTGTAAGTCGACATTTCAATGATGTCCTAAAAGTTGTGTTGCGCCTTCAAGGCCACTTACTTAGGACACCAAATCCTATAACACAAGCATGCACTGATCCAAGGTGGAATTGCTTCCAGGTAAATGTAGTTTGTAAAACATTTAATAAAATACATTAAACATTTTTTTTTTACAACTCATAATTATTACAATGTCTTCTATGTATTAGAATTGTCTTGGAGCACTTGATGGAACCTATATTAAAGTTCGTGTACCAGTGGTTTACCAAGCACGGTATAGAACGCGGAAGGGGGAGATTGCTACCAATGTTCTAGGAGTTTGCTCTCAGGACATGAACTTCATATATGTGTTGCCAGGGTGGGAAGGGTCAGCTGCAGACTCTAGGGTTTTGAGGGATGCGATTAATCGACCCAATGGCTTAAGAATTCCAACTGGTAATTAATAAATAATTAACTTTGCTTGATGGAATTACTAAGTTTTATTTAATAATAGATTCTAATATATAACATCTCATACAGGGTACTACTACCTAGTAGATGCCGGGTATACAAATGGACAAGGATTCCTAGCACCTTATCGGGGCCAATGATACCATTTGTCTGTTTGGAGAGCAGGGGCCACTCCAACTAATTATCAAGAATTTTTTAATATGAAACATGCATCATCCCGAAATGTCATAGAAAGGTGTTTTGGTTTGTTCAAAATAAGATGGGCAATACTTCGTTGTGCATCATACTACCCCATTAGAACTCAAAACCGTATCATCACAGCATGTTGTTTGTTAGACAACCTCATTCGTCAAGAGATGCCGGTTGACCCAATAGAAGAGAGGCTAAATAATGACCTAGAAGATCAAACTCAATTGGGAGATGATTTTGTTGACACCGTTGAGACATCTAATGAGTGGACTGGGTGGCGGGATGCACTTGCAATGCAACTATATAAGAATTGGTTGGCTAGTAGGGAGGCATGACAAGGATAGTTTCAATATTTGTAAAAGTACTTGTTACAAGTATGATGTAGTTTCATTTGATTTGTACTTGGAACTTGTATTAGCTTGTGGATGTTGAACCATGTTTTGCAAAAATTGTATGGTTTTTGTTGGTGATTGCATATTTTTTAAGCGACGATATTTTTTTGTCTCATGGATTTGTTACATGCATGTATGGGTATGAAATTTTTTGATTATTGAAATCCATAATCCATTTATGTATTGACTTGTTTTGGTACATTAACAAGTTGGTAATCATATAATGGAGACTAACATGCACACTTTTCTTTGTTCTTCTTTGCTAGGTATGGATAGTGAAGTGTCTAGTTCTCATAAAAAAGTAAAGGAGAAAGTTGATCCGTCAAAACCAAGGCAATTGTGGAGCCCAAGAGAAGAGTAATGTCTTATTAATGCCTTGATGCACATTGTCAACAATGGAATGAAACAGGACAATGCCTTCAAGGCCGGCTACCTTATGAAATTAGAGGAGAAATTGTTGGAGATGCCACCCGGGACAAACCTTCGCGGCACTCCCCACATCGAATCAAAGATAAAGATATGGAAGAAGCACTACAACTGTATAGCAGGAATGCTTGGTACTAGTGGTTTTGGATGGAATGACATCGAAAAAAGAATTGATGTTGAGAGTGATAATGTCTGGGAAGCATATGTTTGGGTAAAATACTTTCTTTTAAGTTACTTTGTATAAGTTATTAATTTTTTAATTCATTTTTCTTTAATCTTAAGTTGGAGATATTAATTGAAATTGGTTATTGTAGAGGAAGCGATGCGAAAAACCTCTGAAACAAAAGTTTTCCGTACTCATGGATGGATCCACATATTTGGTAAGGGAGCTACGGGGGGAGTTCTTTGAAGAACTTTCTTGATCACGATTGATGCTATAAATCTTGAGGAAGAATTGTTGTTCAACGGTCTTGAGATGATGGCACATTTCTTGAACATATGGGTATTAGTAGTCATATCGTGAGGGAATAAATTGCTCCACTCATCAAGTCAACGACCTTTGAAAGTTCTACAAAAAGAATGACAACAAGAAGAGGCCTAGAGGCAATGATGATGTAGTGGAAGGGTTGTCCATGATTGCTAACAAGTTGGGTGAGGTATTTTCTGCCACCAATGAAAAGTTGGATTTCATTGGTCGAAGAATGGGTTATGAACATGATCTCGCATCTAAATGGGCAAGTTTGAATGATGAACTCATTAAGTTGCCAATTGCTCTTGATGAAAGGCTAGATGCTTGTGAGATCATATCACAAAGTGCTCAAAAACTCGACATGTTCTTCAGCTTGACACATGATGACAAACTAAGGTGGGTGATGAGGTTGCTACGTAGGAGTGCTCCATGATAGACTCGTGGCTCTTTTATGTCCTTCTACGTACTTAGTTTTTTTAATTACTCTAATGCATGTAATAAGGACTTGACTTTTTGCTACTTTTTTTTGTTGAACTACTCATGTTTTGCTACTTTATGTTGCAATATGCTACTTGGAATGCTTATTTTGAAATGATGAATGGTAGGTTTATATTTCTACAATTTCATAGTTGAATGATTTTTGATATTTTTTTGTTCGAAAAAAGAGTTAAATTTTGTTTAAATAAATGCCTTTTTGAATTTGGGCAGTGAATGGTTGGATGATTAAAATAACAGGGCATATTTTTTAATGATTGCTTGTGTATATATAAATTTTATAGTTGAATGATTTTTGATTTTTTTCTATTAAAAAATAAGTGGGGGTTAAATTTTGATCAAATAAAGACTTTTTTGAATTTGGGCAATGAATGATTAGATGATTAAAATATGTATTTTTTAAAATGGTTGCTTATGTAAATATAAATTTTATAGTTGAATTATTTTTTATTTTTTCTATTAAAAAAAAGTGGGTTAAATTTTGTTCAAATGAATCAAAATGGATGTGGAGCAACAATATGAAAATTTGCTTTTTAAAAATTATAACTCATTTTAGTGCAAAATTTTGCATTAATTATAATAGGGGTATTATGGTCAATATATTGGATGTCCTATATCTTGTCATGTCCAATTCATTCAAATCCCCTTAAACAAACATCAGATTGGATAATATTTTATTAATCCTTCCATATAATCCTAACCCAATCCAAACATAGGATAGGATAGACAATCCAAAGGATTCATAGTCCTAGGACTATTAGTCATAGGAATGCTAATCCAACCTAATCCAGTCCGCCCAAACAAACATGGCCTAAGGGCATTGCTTGGGAGTAATGACAAAAAAAGGTGAAGATAATGATGATTAAGATGTAAAAGTTAATTCATAGCATTAATTAGCTATGTTTAGTTTCTTGGAGGAGGAGAAGGTGTAATTGTGTTAAATTTATGATTTTAGTTATAATTTTCCTATTATTCCCGGGAGAGGTTAATGTAATTTGATGATCATCATATCTTATGATCAAATTACAAGAGATAATTGGCATATACAATAAAGAAAAAAAAAAAAAAAGAAGTAACAAGAGATAATTGACTACCTAACTTCTTTTTTTATACATACTAGTCTATCACATGCTATATGCAGGATAATTATAGATATTTATATTTGTTTTAAACTTTTTAATATATAAATTATGTTTTTAAAGATTTTTATAAAAATAATTTAACAATCTTATCACTAACCATAGTGTATAGAAAAAGTTGAAAAGTGTATTCTGATAACTATATACGGATTGTATCTATAATTATTTGTATGAGGATTTTAAATCTTGATTAGGGATTTTGACCAAATCAATAAATGCAAGCATGTGGAAAGACATGTGGGTTGAAAAAGTTAATAAATCTTGTCGGAGATTTTGACCAAATCAATAAATCTTTGAGTTTTTTTTTAATAAGAAATTTAGAAAATTCAGATTGGGATATTGAAGCTCCCACAGGCTTTGGGGTTAAAAACCCCCTTCTGCTTAATATATAGTATAAATATAGATATAGATATAGATATAGATACTAGTGGTAACCTGTGTTATTCACGGGATTTTGTAAATTAAAAAAAATTATTATAAATATATTGAACTAATTTAATATTTTATCTTGTGATATACATGAAATTTATAAATTAATTTTTATGTTTATAACTTTTTAAATTATTAGTTTAAATTTTTTTCTAAATATATATATCTATATAAATCTATTTAGTGCAATTTTGATAATTTGTAATAAAAAAAGAAAGAAAGAAATAAACCTAATTAAACGAGGTTATATTAGTTATGATATACCTCTTCTTATTATGAAAATATTCCAATTTAAAAGTTATAATTCAGACAAATATACAATTTTATTATTAAATATGAAGTGAAGTGATATTTAACAATAATTGATATGATATTTCTGTTATTAATCCAATAATTTAAGTTGCATTTCTTTTGGTTTTAATTGTACTAGCATATCACCTGTGCTATGCACGGGTTGTATTTACAATTATCTGTATATGTGAATTGTGATTTTTAAATGTCTTTTTTTTTTTCTTTTTTATATTATATTAAAGTTTAATATTTTGATAATAATATGTGTTGGACTTTTCAAGGAATTAAATGTCTTATTTTTTTTTATATTATATTAAAGTATAATATTTTGATAATAATCATATGTGTTGTACTTTTCAAGGATTTTTTTTTTTTTTTTTATGCTTGTTCTTAATGCATTAAAAGTTATAATTTAGACAAATATACAATTTTATTATTAAATATGAAATGAAGTAATATTTAACAATAATTGATATGATATTTCTGTTATTAATCCAATAATTTAAGGTACATTTCTTTTGGTTTTAATTTTACTAGAATATCACCCGTGCTATGCACATGTTGTATTTACAATTATCTGTGTATGCGAATTGTGATTTTTAAATGTCTTTTTTTTTTCTTTTCTTTTTTATATTATATTAAAGTTTAATATTTTGATAATAATATGTGTTGCACTTTTCAAGGAATTAAATGTCTTCTTTTTTTATATTATATTAAAGTTTAATATTTTGATAATAATCATATGTGTTGGAATTTTCAAGGAATTTTTTTTTATGCTTGTTCTTAATGTATTAAAGTGTTATTATGAGGGATAATAATCATATGTGTTGGGATTTTTTAAGGAATTCATATGTGTTGGGCTTTTTAAGGAATTTTTTTTTATGCTTGTTCTTAATGCATTAAAGTGTTATAATGAGGGTAAGGCTTAGGGGTTGGGAGAAGTTAATAAATGCTAAGGTTTTTTTTTTTTTTTTTAAAAAAAAAAAAATCAAAAAATCAGGAAATTTAGATTGGGATATTGGAGCTCCCATAAGACTTGGGGATTAGAAACCCCTTTTTCCTTAATATATATATATACATATACAATAAAATAGTAACATATCAATACCAAATCCGACCATATTTGTAACGCCCTCAAAATATTATACAAATCAATCATTCATAAGGTCTAGAGACATAATAGAAATGTTATACTTTCATTCATCAGAGTTAATATTACAAAAGATATCACATGCATTACACTTTCATAAATATCCATCTTGAAACTATAGCATGTAACTCTAGTTTAGAACAACAAAATAAATGCCCTAAAGGCTTACATCTTTCCAAGTAATCACTTGGTTACAACAAAAAAGAGAGTCAGAAGCTCTTTCCAATTAAAGCCCTCGGCTAAAAGGAAAACATATATACACAAAAATGAAATCACAAAAGTAGAACCTTTAGCCTCTAAGCCTCCCAAGCTATGTCCTTGGAGGTGGCATGTCACCTGTACCTGAAAATGGTTTCCTAAGTAGGGTGAGCCAAAACCCAGTAGAGATATGTTAAACCATGCATGAGAATTAACTAAAATATGAACGTCAGATAAATGTACAACATTCTTAACCAACACATATTTTTTTCAAGGTCATTCAATATAGATAACCAATATCTCAATTCATTTCCATTCTACCATTTCGGGTAAATCAATTAGCCAAATTCATTATTATCAAGTAGCCAATATGAGACTACAACTCAATGGTTCAGAATTCAATACATTCATCAAATCCAACACTTCTATTTCTTGCCATTTTACGGAACCACGTCCGAGGGAACCGGCACCCATAAATATATAAGATTTCGAGACTTTCACCCTGGACACTCCGGCCAACTTAATTATCAATGGAGTTCATCCCCTATCTCCTTTCAAACAATGGCGTATATCCCTTACCTCCTCCCAAACAAAGATACATATATAATGTATTCAAACACTTTGTCATATACAATGACAAATCAAAACACATATTTAATGGTTTAATCAAACCGTCATATTCAACGACATAATTCAATTGATTAGTTTCAATCATTCTATTCATGTAGTTTCTACAACAATCATAACTATCCTCCACCGATAGCCCAAAATAGATTTATCTAAATAGATAAATAAATCTATCAACAGATAATTTAACAAATTCCATAGGTTTGTGATTTATCAAACCAAACTACACCATTTAATCACATTTCCCCTAATTTCATTATTTACATAAATAGTTATTTCAACTCAACTTAGGAAAAAAATTCCTTTTTTTTCCAAAATATCAACCCATAGATCCAAATCTCACCACTTCAGCAATAAAGAACCTCATACACAAACCCGCAAGGTTACTTTGTAAATCAACATGAAAAACCCCCTTTAGTTTAGAACTCTTCTATGTTCATGGATTATATGAATGGTTGTCTTATACTTTATTTTGAGAGCGTTACATAACTCACATCATAACTTACCTAAAAATAATAATTAAAAACAAATAAAAACCATAGATAAATTAAATTAAAAAAAAGAAACTCGCAACTCCATCTTAAATAAATAGAAAAATAAAAACTCTGAATAGAAACCACACAAAAAAAAAAATAATAATAAAAAAAAGATAAGAATTTAGATATGGATCTAAAAAAAATGACAATATCTAAATTTGAATTATGATTTAATAATATAATTATCTATTTTTTTGATGTATATATATCAAAATTTTAAATCACTTAATGAGACAAATTAATTAATTTTCAAGCCTTAATCTAATTAGTCATCCCAACTCCTAAATTTCGCGGGCACTGGCAAATGAGCTACGGATTGGGTTAGGTGAGGTTTAAGTCGTAGGAGGTAACATTTCTATCACTCTATAAATTTATTTATTTTTTTAATTTTATTTTTTCCCTATGTGATTCTTTTTCTCTACTGTTGGTTTGGTTTCGGTTTTAGTGAGATTCATGTTTTTGTTTACAGGTTTGCATAGTAAAGAAGAATTATTGGTGATTATGATTGCAATCGAAGTATCTATGTCTGTTCCATGCCAAGGATTTTGATCGGATTTTGTTTTTTTTAGTGAAGACCATAAAATTGAAGTAAAAAAAATGGGTATCAAATTTTTTATTTTTTATTGTCATTTTATTTTATAAAAAAATGTGAAAATTTATTAAGAATTCAAGATTTTACTATAACATTAGATTTTGTATAACTATAGCGATCCCGGTCTTTCCCTGTCATATATTGTGTTAGGACTTAGGTTAGTGATTGTTTGTTATTATGCGTATCTCATTTCCATCCTTTGGATCTTTGTATTTGAGTTTTTGATGTGTTGGTTAAGTTTAGAACATCTTTGGTTTTAAGTTTGAACAAATGGTTCTTTGCCTGAGTTTTGGCTTCTTCGCTCGAGCGAGCCTTGGGTAATTGCTTCTTCGCTCGAGCGAAGGTTCTTGCGCTCAAGCGAGAATTGGGGGTCTTCAGGTTTCTTTTCAGACGCAGCTTCTGCTTGAGCAAGCTTCCTTGCGCTCGAACGAGCCTGGTCTGGTGTGTCTCTTCGCTCGAGCAAGAACTCTTGCGCTAGAGCGTGCATCTGCGTCTCCATCTCTTTTGACCTGAAGGGTGGTATTCTCACTCGAGCAGTCTTTCTTGCGCTTGAGCGAGCTCTGTGTCCTTCGCTTAAGCGAGCACTCCCGCCCTCAAGCATGCGTCTGGGTTGCAGACCTGAAGCTTCGCGTTGTTCGCTCGAGCGACCACTCCTTCGCTCGAGCGAGCCCTATATATATCAATTCGCAGTAGCGTGTTTCAACATCACTTTTTCATCTCCATTTCTCTCCAAACCCTAAATCCGGCTGTCTCTCTCTCCACACACTTTCTCTCTCTCTACAAATACATCTTGTTCTTGGGTATCTCTACCCTAGTCCCTTTGTAAGAAAGGTAGAGTATCATGTGGGCTTCATTTTGATCCGAAGAAATTTGAGTTTGGAGCATCTTGAGTTTTCTTTTCCTTCTCCTTTGAGCTTCTTCATTTGAGGTAGGGATAATGTACTCATTTTTATGAGCTTTAGCATAGACATTAGTCATTTTGTATAAATGAGGAGATTTGGAAAATTTTGGGAAGCTAGGGTTTAAATTTGGAAATGTTTGAAAGAGGGGTTTTCTACCTTTGGTTCCATAGTGTAAAGGAGGTCTTGAAAAAGGGATTAAGTGTATATAATTGATGAAATTGTGTCTGGAGTGCAATATATGAGCGGGAATTAATACCCTAATTGGATTTAAATAATTAATTTGTATAATTAATTTGGTGGATTCGGGAAATATGAATTTGGGTTGAAAATCCTGAAATTGGAAGAAATTGTGATTGAATGGTGTAGTTGGATTGATAAATCACTCACCGGTGGAAAATGTAATAATTTATCTGTTTGGTAAATTTATTATCTATTTAGAAATAACTATTTTGGGCTATAGGTGGAGGATAGTCTTGATTGTTGTAGAAACTACATGATGATTAGGTAAATTGAAACTAATCAATTGGAATATGTCACTGAATATGTGATTGAATTGGTCAACGTATATGACAATTTGTTTAAATACAATGTATATGTACTCCATTGTTTGGGAGGAGATAGGGGATGGACTCCATTGATAACTAAGTTGGCTAGAGTGTCCAGGTGTAGCATTCGACTTTCTTCGCGGGCCGCCCTTTCGGAGAGGGCGTGAATTTGGTCTTACTACAGTTCGGACTCCTGTTATGGTTCTGAATCTAATTTCACAAAGTACAATGCGAGATTGATAAATACCAAAGAGACCAAATCCGGCAATTGGTTTTGAAAAATCAATTTTGAATGAAAAAGCACCAAACATAGGCGCTTTGCGGATTCTGAGTTACCACCTAAATATTTTGTTTTGAAAAATTTAGGAAACCCTAACTCATGCCTAAGGCCACGTGTCCGTTATTACCAAAGTTGCATCGGCTCGGTAACTTGGGTATGAGAAGGGAAGGTCATGAAATGAGCACCCCTGCTCGCCCGATCAAAGGATCGGCCTCTACTAAGCATGATATGTTGTTTTAAAAACACATGTATTCTTATTCCGGCTATTAATCTAGCTTTACTATGTGATGCGCATAGTATACAAGTATAGACTAAATCGCTTAGGTTGGAACAAAACGACTTATGTTTGTCTTTTGAAAGTGGTTTGGAAGTGCTACTCGTAAGTAGGCTAAAGCGCGGATTTGCCACCCTCAAGTGGGCTTAAAAACAACATGATTTTGCCACCTCAAGTGGGCTTAAAACTCACAATCGTCGAATTGTTCCAATTCAAGTAATCGAGCCTTCATCCACAGGCATTCATGCAGTTAATCACTTAAGCAAATAGCCTCATGGCAAGCATGCTAAACACTTACACACATGCAAGGATGCTAAAGCATAAACACTCACAGTGTATTCCGAGCCAAAATAGAAGCTGACTTCAATTTTTATGCAAGAGCAGGAGAACTCTGTATTGAAATCAATATAATTGGAGGTTGTGGGTACCATTTTGGTCAAAAAATGGTCTAAGTTGTAAAAAGATTAATTTGAGCAAAATCAACTTTTATTAAAACTTTTCAAAACCATTTTCGATATGAATCAAAACTGGACACGCCTGAAATCAATCACTAAGATGTACAACCCCGGATCCCGGCAACTAGAAAGTTGCCCCTAGTCTAAATAACCTTTGCTTGGAGATCCTGGCCAGGCTCTTAAATGCAGAATGGACAAAGATGACCGACATGATCACATGGACAAAGTTGATCGGGGAAATGTTTATGGCTGGACTTCAAGATGAAGTTGCCTACGTATGCCAAAGATGGAAATCAAGCCTTACGTATTTCGGTTCAGGTTCACTCGTGTATTAACCCTCACCTTTTACGCTCTAACTTTTGCCAAGGCCACCCTTTGCGGGTTTTCAACCTTGCGAGCTTAGTTTTTATAATTTCAAATTTTCTGTGCTCTAACTTTTGCCTAGGTCACCCTTTCGGGTTTTCGGCCTAGTGAGCCACTCAGGGGTAATATTTTTTCAACTTGTCCATGTTGATCGGTTGGGAGAACTCTAGGCCATCTAGGTGCATTAGAACGACAGCTCCACCCGACCAGATAGACTTGATGATGTAAGGACCAGTCCAATTGGGTCTGAACTTGCCCCTAGGGTCGTGGATGGGAGCTCGGTTATCTTTGAGCACCAAATCTCCTTCTTTCAAATTCCTAGACTTAACCTTCTTGTTAAAAGCCCTGGCAATTCATCGTTGATAACCTTGAACATGGTACAATGCTTTCAGCCTTCGCTCGTCAAAGAGCATGAGTTCTTCAAACCTGCTTTACTGCCAATATGCCTCAGCTATCTAGCACTCAGCCAGTACTCGTAATGACGGAACCTCAATTTCAATAGGTAGAATGGCCTCCATCCTATAAACCAATGAATACGGAGTCACCCCAGTAGAAGTTCTAATTGAAGTCCAATAGCCCAACAGAGCAAATGGCAACTTATCTGGCCATTCCTGGTAGGTTTCCACCATCTTCTACAAAATGTGTTTAATGTTCTTATTGGCGGCCTCAACTGCTCCATTGGTCTGCGGCCGATATGTGGCTGACTTATGAAAAGCCATGTTGTATTTTTCCAACAAGTCAATCACTTCCTTCTTGAAGTGGGAATCGTTATCTGAAATAATCTCGTTCGGGACCCCGTAGCGATAGATGATGTTGTTCCTGATGAACTTTGTAACATGTGAAGCCTTCAACAACGCATAAGATTGGGCCTCAACCCACTTTGTGAAATAGTCTATAGCGACCAGAATGAACTTATGCCCATTAGACCCCTTCAAAGTGACAGCCCCAATCACATCGATTGCCCAAACTGAAAATGGCCATGGCGAAGTCATATTGTACAGCTTAGACAGCAGGATATTCATGCGATTTGCATGGATCTGACATTTGTGACATCGCCGAACAAAGCCAATACAATCCTCCTCCCTGGTGGACCAGTAGTAACCTTGTTTGAGAATCTTCCGAGCTAGCATCACCCCACTCATGTGCACTCCACACTCTCCTCCATGGATAGCCTCCATCACGCTCTTCAATTCTTCGGCGTCGACACACAGTTTATGCATTCCCAGATGACCTCTCTTATCTGGTTTACCCGTAGATGATGGTGGCGACCATTCTTGATTGCCCTTTTATCCTTGGCATTTGCCTGGTGGATCGCTTCTTTCTCCAAGAAGTTCGGACATCATAATACCGGGGTTCTCATCTTGAACCTCTTCTATGGCGACAATCAACTCGTAGGCGCAAACTTACGGTCAATGATGATCGGACATCCGGACTCCAAAAGGATGTCTATCATAGAAGATAGAACGCTAATGAATCTGCGAACTGTTGTTCTCTCTTAGAGATGGCGAAGTTAACTTCTCAAACCGAGGAATTAACAAGTCCAAGGTCGATGATAGATTCTCATCTTTTCTTCTTTAACTTTCCGGTCTCCTTTAGCTTGAGATACAACCAAGTTCAAGTTCGATGGCGTCAACGATTTGCCCCTAGTTCTAGGCGGCTTCTAAACGATAATGCATGCTTCATACTACGCTTTGTTGTTGAGACTTTGAGCAGGAGTTTAAATGCTAGAGATCGTGAATTGTTGGGTGCTATCGGCAACACCCTATCCCATACCGTATTGGTTTGGCTCTGTCAAAGTACATCGTCCAAGTTTCATCTTCGATATGCAAAATAGCCTCATCACGGGAATAAGTACTCAGCGCTTCATCCTTCAACTAGGTGATCGGCTAGGAACTCCGCTACCACTCTCCCCTTTACTGACTTGCGAATCACATACTTCAGATCGAATTCGGAAAGCAGAAGCAACCAACGAGCTAGCCTACCCGTAAGTGCTGGTTTCTCAAAGAGATATTTGATGGGATCTAATCTTGAAACCAACATTATGGAGTGAGCTAACAGGTAGTGCCGCAGCTTCCTGGTAGCCCATACCAAGGCCAAACAAGCCTTCTCGAGTGGAGTGTAGCAGGTTTCATAATCCAACATCTTCTTGCTCAGGTAGTAGATAGCTATTTCCACTTTGTCCTCGGACTCCGGTGCGAGCATGCAACCCATTGTAGTTTCATTCAGTAAAAGGTACAAAATCAACGGTTTCCCCGGCTTAGGTGGTGACAACACAGGTGGGTTCTGTAAGTATTGCTTGATTTGTTCAAAAGCAGCTTGGCATCGGCCGTCTCATTGGAACTTCGTTCATTTCTTCAGGAGACCAAAGAGTGGTTCATAAGTCAAGGTTAATTTAGCAATAAACCGTCTTATGAATTGCACTTTACCTAAAAAGCCTCGCACCTCCTTTTCAATCCTTGGTGGTGGCATTTCTAAGATGGCCTTGATTTTAGAAGGGTTAAACCTTGATACCTCTCTGTGTAATCAAGAACCTAGAATTTTCCTATTTGTAACACCAAGCGTACATTTACGAGGATTGACATGGCAGAAATTTTCGATCCTTTGGAAGAACTTTTGCAAAGGCGGTGTAGTGGCCCTCTCTTTCTTTAGACTTGACAATCATGTAGATCTCGTACACCTCAACCTTTTTGTGGATCATGTCATGTAATATCGTGGTCGTGGCCCATTGATATGTAGCTCCAGCATTCTTCAACCCAAATGGCATCACCCTATAGCAATATGTCCCCCACGGGGTGGTAAAATCAGTCTTCTCTCGGTCTTCGGATGCCATCAATATCTAATTGTAGCTAGAAAACCCATCCATGAATGAGAGCAATACATGCCCTGCAGTGAAGTCCACTAACTCATCGATATCTGACGGAGAAGTCATCGCCGGACTAGCTTTATTCAAATCCTGAAATCCACACATACCCAAATCTGCCATCCTTCTTGACACCGGAACTATGTTGGCCACCAAGTTAGGTACTTTCGAGATACCGGGAATCTTGCATCAATTTGCTTGGTGACTGCTCTTTAATCTTGAGCCCGGTCAGGCGGATCATACGAGTTTTTGTTTAGCGGGTCGGGCCTCTAGGTTAGAGGATCGGTCTTTGTATAATCTCAGGATTGATTCCAGGCATGTCTTCGTAGGACCACGCAAAAACATCTTTGAAATCTTTTAATAAAGCGACTAAACGCTCGCGCTCCTCCGAAGACAACATGGGCCCGGTCTGGACCAGCCACGGGTCCTTCTTTGTACTAACATTAAGCGTAGTGATTTCACCAACCAAGGGTTTAACAAATCTCTCTGCTCTTGATCAATTAATCGTTGTAAAACTGGAGGAATTTCTTCCTCGTCGTTTTCATCAAAATTTTGAAAGTCCTGATTAATACAATAAATCAAAGACACATAAAAGTACTCAGAAACCACAACCATTCCATTCTCATTAATCACTTCCAAATCGTTCGATTCCTCTGTTAGCGGACTCAAAGAAAGAAAAAACGACCTAAATAGAATTGTGGCATCGGGTTGTCACCCCAGAATCTGGGACTCAGACTCAGACGAGCTAGAAACTGATTCCGACTCCACAGACTCGGTGGAATCGATTTCGGCTCACTACGACGGTCTTTGCTTGACAAAAATCCTCCTCATCTTGCCCGGATGAGAGAGTGCGATGGATGCATCAAAATGCTTGAAGGTGGGCTCGCAGTCGTTTCATTCCCAATCATAGACACCAAGAAGTTATCCTCCAAGCACTTCTATACGATCGAAGGATCTAAGAGTAGACAGGCCAGCCCTACCCCCATTTCAATTTCGGCATTCTCATAATCCACTTTCTCATTCTGCTCAACCTCAGTTGATGGGTCTGTCTGCTCCTCGGCAACATCATCCCCGAATAACTGCAGGTCAAAGAAGATCTCAAACCACAGCAGCGGCCTTCTCTGCATTCAACCATGGCTCTGGGAAGCCGCAGAATGGAAAATCCTCTCCCTCCTGGACAAAGCGTCCGTTTAGGGTACCCTGGATGGGTCGGTGCATTAATTCATAAGGCTTCCTTGCCTACTTTGCTCTGGCTCTCCCAGCCATCTCCTTGCCTTTCCTCACCCAATTCTCTTTGGTGGGCAGATAACCTAAGCCAAAGGTATGGGGGTTGTGCGGCACTTCGGCCAATACTGCGATGCTCTTCCGGCCACTCTTTCCTAATCCCATCCCGGGGATGTGTTGGAGCTTATTCATGAGGTACACTGACTGTGCGCTAACATACAACCCCTCATCAATAGCTAAGATGTTCTGTATGACTCGGGCCTCGGCTAGGATAAATCTGGATAGGAACACATCCTCCGTGCCGTGCTCGATTTCCAAAACCGATGTAGACACTTCTGGCGATGGATGGATTGACGAATTCCCAAAAACAATAGCCACCCCCTTCCCGTGGGGGTATTTCAACATCTGATGTAAGGTGGAAGGCGCCTTCACAGTGCGACCACGGCCGCCCCAGGAGTAGATTGAAGGTTGCGGGAACGTCCAAGACATGAAAGTCAATCTCGTGTTGTCCTGGACCAACCTGAGTCTGAATTTTCATAGTCCCCATCACCTCTCTGCTTATGTTATCATATGCCCTTATCACTGGTACATTGGCACAAAGTCCGAGCTTCAATTCGATTGCATATGCCATCCTTGACGGGCACAAGTTAATAGCGGATCCTGTGTTGACAAGAACCACTGATATCCATTTGTTTCTACACTCCACAGAGATGTAGAGTGGTTTATTATGATTCGCGCCCTCAGGTGGCAGTTCCTTGTCGGAAAAGGTCAACATCGGGGAAGCCCCTCCCGGAAAAACCAATCCCACCAGCTATTCAGGGGTGATATCTATTGAGAGTTTGGCCTTGTCCATTGCTGATAGGACAGCTTGTCTATGGACACGTGAAGCCATAGCGATCCCAGATGGAGATGTACGCTTGTATCTTTTCAACTACTTCAGCACGGCCTTTTCTTCAAGTAGCTTCTCTTTCTGTTTCTCTGACTCCTTGTCCTTCCCGGACGCCTCTGGTTGATCTAGGTGCGGGGGCTTGAAATACCGCCCACTCCTAGTCATATGATCAACTTCACCAATATACCAGGTATCATCCGGTTAATTGCTCCCCCAATCCTCATCGGTGTGGGCGAGACATAGGTCATTGTCTTCCCACCACATTCCATCGGTAGCCGACAGACACCTGTCCGGCTCCATTACAACTGTCTTTGTACCCACAGCACTACCTTCCGTCCATGTGCTCATAGCATGCTCTGTTCTTGTGCACATAGCACGTTCAGTCCCCAGGGGGCCTTGCCCTTTTTGGCTCTCTCAAAATCTTCGATCGCTTCCCTTTCCAACTGCGTCAGTGCAGCCTGCTGTTCAACATGTTCTGTATTCAAAATGTCCAAATCCCTAGCGAAATTCTTAGCACCGGCGCTCTCCGGCGATGCATTCTGATTTTCGGCCCTTCTTGCCGGTGATGTTCTTGTCCTGATAGGCCTGTTAAATTTGAGATTCTTCAACAATATCTGGTTGGTCGTCAAGCCACCCTATAACCTCTACTGATCTATCAAAATTAAACCAATTAGTTGTCATGTCTCCTAGATCTTGTTCGTTGAAAAGCTAAAGGTTAGCAATGTCTCCTTCCAGAGCTGCTAAGTCATCTACCCTCTGATCAAGCCGATCCCCCCGTACTACACAAATCTCTGCCCCCATTGGCAATTTCACATTCGGCCTAACCTGGCCCACTGACGTAATGTAGCCACCCGAATTGTATACCTCCTCAGCAGAGCTCCCAAATTCCTCAGACCCTAAATCACTAGTCCCACTTTCCTCCGAAGTCATCCCTGTTCTATCTTCGATGGTCACCACCTTTGGTTCAGGTTGGGTTCGGGAGATGTCAACATGCACAAATCGGTCTTTGTCAGGAATGAACACCTCCGGCTTGGGTAGGTGAGAAGGGGTGGTATATATGCTAGGGTCATATGACACGACCCCAGTTTGGATTGAGTTGATGCGTTTGGGAGGTGGAGCTTGGTTGTGTGGTGGGAGAGGGTTGGTCGTGACATTCGATTTCTCCAAAGGCACAATCACCCTGTTGTCAATGAGATCCTGAATCTCGTGACGCAATGTAAAGCAATGGTCGGTGTCGTGACCATGTTACTGGTAAAAGGCGCAGTATTTGGCTGGGTTATGGGAGGGGGGAAGTGTTTCTGGCAATGGCCGCGGCTCCAGGGGCTTCAAGTGCCCTTTCCTGATTAAAACCCTTAGCGCTTTGGACAGGGGCATGTATAATGGAGTGAAGGTTTTTTGGCCTCAAGGTTGGTACTTGGTTATTTGTGGGTTGCTTAGGACGCCTTTTGGTGAATGGTGTAGCCGCAAGGGCTCTTGGGGGAGTGGTGGTGACCATGCTTACTTCCGAGGCTCTGGCAGTTGCAGCACTGCTTATGCCTGCATTTGCGTTCCGGTTGAAGGTCCTCTTGGGCTATTCTCTGTCATTATCAATCAGACCCTGATTCAAAGCGTCCTCGATCTGTACCCCAATCTCATGCAGATCTGCAAAAGTGGGGTGAGGGAGGACGATCATTCTCTGCATGAGCTTGGGGTGAAGGTTGCTCACAACCATTTGTATTTGATCTTTGTCGATCGGCCTAATGGTCATCATTGAGGTCTTAGCCCCAGCAGATTCTGAAGTCGGAAAAGCTCTCCTTCGGTTCTGTCTAGTCATCTCAAGATCACGAGTTGTGATCTTGATGCATGTATTATAGGAGTATTGAGCTCTGAAGGCCTTGACCATCTCATCAGTTCCTCTTGTGAGAATCTTCGGTTTTGCATACGGATGGCGCTACACGACGATTCGGCGAAAAAAGCTTATATGTCTGGTGAGGCCCATCGGCCTTAGTATGTCAAAAACAACCACGGATGTACCATAGGATCACGATCCATCAAAGCGGTCAATATGTGGCATCTTAAACTGTCCAAAGCGATTATCGGTGTACCCATCTTCAATATCTGGAATGGACTTGACTCCTTGAGATTTGTTGAACAACTTTTCAAGCTTGCTCACTTTTAATGCTGTGGGGTCCTCCTCGAACTCAAACGGAGAATCCGATAGGTTGGTAGGTGTCTTGGATAGCTAGGGTTGGATTGAGGCGGGCCGGCCCTGTCAGAATATCTGTATCTTCCTGGACATTTGGTGTCTCCCCGGGTATTAGAACCCTTGGTGGAGGAGGAGCTTGGTGTGAAGCGGATGCCCCGGCTTGCTGCTGTAGTCTGGTGATTAGCTCTACCTGTTGGGCCATGATCTCAGCCTGCTGTTTGGCAAATTCTTCTTGACAAGCAATGTCTTGCTGGATGGTTTTCATGCTCTCTTGGAGCTAACGCATCATTTCTTCCATTCCTGCCATACTGCCTTGATCTAGCTGAACTACTGGTATATGTTCCCTCTCTGCGGGACAAACAGAACTCTGATCCCTACTATACTCAGGTGGGGTAGACAAAGCCCTCTGGTAGCTAGCTGACGATATCCTCTGCCTAGCGCCCTCGCCTAATGGCGGGGTAAAGAATGGAACACTGGTTGTCCGTCTATCAGATCCTCAAATCGATGGAGTCTGTGACCTCTAGTCCAAAGTGCTTGGGGATTATCTTGGTTGGAAGCAATTATGCTAAACTACCTAGCAAAAAGATAAATAAAGCATAATAAGGAAATAAACCAGAAAACGGCTCTCAACTACTAATCATTTGGGATTTGTAAACTAAATATACTGTTCTCAACTACTAATCATTGTTTCCAAATCACTGCCCCAAATCTGAATTTGATACCTGCAGATATAACTGATTCTCAAAACAACGTCTTGATGCCCTTGAACTGATGCAGACTTGCAAGCGATACATGCATTCCTGTAGAAAGGCACTCTAAAAGTACATAGCAAGCAAGTGAGAGCCAAAAACACCCCTATGTTGGGGTAGGGTTTTCCTGTCCTATTTTGTCAGGAGCTAGGGTTTCAATACACACGCAGCGGTTTCAAACAACCTACAATCGGATAAACAACTTTGTCCTAGCTTGGAATGGTCACTATGGATTACGAATATGCACTAGGTCGAATGGTCAAAAGGGTGCCCGATAAAAACCGAGGTTTGTATTCCCATCGTGGCGAGCTCGTAACGATCAACCTTATGTACGCTTCTCCAAAGCGAGAATAGCAGATAGCAAACATGGTGTCCTAGGCACCAATGCAAATGCAATGCAAAGAGACATATAAGTGTAATCAAAACAAGATATCATGAGTTGAGTCAAGTTCTCTAACTCCCGGTAGTCGCTGGCGTAGGCGTGCTTGAGCGTCCGGGAAAATACCGTTTTGTTCATTGGGCTTACTACGGTTCGGACTCAATGTCACGGTTACGAATCTAATCTCACAAAGTGCAATGCAAGATCGATAAATCACCAAAGAATCCAAACCTGGCAAATCGTTTTGAAAAACTGATTTTTAGAAAGAAGTGCCAAACATGAATTGCTTTGCCAGAGTCACCACCTAAATATTTTATTTTAGGGGATTTAGGAAACCCTGACTCGTGCCTAAGGCCGCGTGTAAGATTATCACCAAAGTTACCTCGGCTCGGGAACTTGGAGTGCGAGAGGAAAGGTCATGCAATGAGCACCCGCTCGTCCGATCAAAGATCGGCATTTACTAACATGATATCTTGTTTTTGAAAACACATATGCTCTTATTAGGTTATTAACCTAGAATTACTATGTGATCGCCTGACATATAAGTATAAATTTGGATTACCTAAGTTGGAACAAATCATTGCATATTTGTTTTGAAAGCGGTTTGCTACTTTAAGTAGGCTAAAATATGGAGTTTGCCACCCTCAAGTGGGCTTAGAAAACATGGTGATTTGCCACTCTCAAGTGGGCTTAACACTCGCAATCAATGAATTGTCCCAATTCAAGTAACCCAACCTTCACCTACAAGCATTCAGGGAGTTATATCACATAAGCAAATAGCCTCATGACAAGCATGCTATCATGGTAACACTCACACTCATGCAAGATGCTAAAGCATAAACACCTATAGTGTACTTCGAGCCAAAAAAGAAGCTAGTTAGTAATCAATGCATGATCCTAGCTACGTCAAGAATGCCTAATGCAACACATGCAAAATGCAACTAAGATAGGCTCGACTATTCTAAAATATCATGTGAGATACAACTGGATTCATGAATTCTACTTGGAATTGAAGTACAATGCAGTTAGTATGATCATGAGCCGGTGCATGCAAAACCAGAATGAATGAAGGCAAACATGCGAAGCATAAGGATGCTAATTGAAACATGCCCTAAAACTAACCATCGAAAATAGGTAAGTAAAAGGGAGAAAAGGCGTGGGGTTGGAAAACACACATCACACACATGCACACTTATTTACAACCGTTGGCCCTCTCGGCGGAGGTAGAATAAATAATACAAAACGAGCGAGCTAACCTAAGCTAATCTGTTTACACTACTTATTACACAGTGAAATGAATAATACGCTACAACTAATTATTACACAACATTAACCTAGTAAGCAATCTAAATGAGCATACAAACTAAATGAATGTGGGCTACCTTAGCTCCGCTTTGAATGACGAAGGACGCATGCATGCTTGAATTGCCTTGTTCAAAAGTCCTCGCGGCCCCAACTTCGCCATTGTTTGCAATTGATCTTAAAACTTGCACAAAGCTCGAGAGATGAAACTCCACCACAGGACTCTGTGGGAAGGCTGGCGACGGCTTATAGGCATGGGATACCAACTCGACCACCTTTTGTGGTGGAAACCAAAAAGGTGGTCGACTTCTGATCATCTGTCGACCAACGATTTCCTCACCTAGTTTCTGGTTTTCTGTAACAAAGGGAAAGAGAGAGGCCGACAAAGTATTTGCAACACATGTGTGCACGACCACTTTCCCCATCATTGCATAAGCTCAAGTGTAGTCCTCGACCCTCGGGCCACCAATCACGCATTCGATGCATGATGACCGAGCAGTGCACAACTCAATGTGAAATGAATACACATACAAGTACCTAAAGCCAATAACTCCATCATGGGTAGTCAAGAATGTCGGTGTGGCCAGGAATTGAGGCATGTTTACGTCACTTTGAGTCTGAGACATCCCTTGTTTCGTATTAGGACTAACTCCTATCCCAAATACAATGCAACAAACATGGCATGCACAAATGCAACTCTAGCATGCAATCCTAATGCAATGCAACTAAGTGATGCAAAAGTGCAAGGATAACATGCAAACATGCAACTAGCATACACAATGCTATAAGCTACATAGCATACACAATGCACATGGAACTAATATACACAATGAGATGAACAAGGCATGCACAATGCAATGATCAATCATGCGACAATGTGGCATACTCAATGCTATGAACTACAATGGCATACTCAATGCAAAATGGACTTAAACCAAAATGGATGGGCCTCAGCCACACCCAAATCAGTGGCCAAAGATGATGAAAACAAGGCTCCAAAACTCATGCAAACATGCCCAATGCAATGGCCCCAAGCTTAAGGCATAAAACACAACTTTCCAAACGCATTGAAAAGAATGAAATATGGAGTGCAAGGACACATGTTCCAACTCTAATATGGCAAACAAAGTGACTCCAAATGATGTAAACAACTCACACAATGCATGTTGAATGGCTCAAGCGCCGAAACTAGTGAAGTGTATTACACTATAGGCATGCAAGGCAATGCTCAAATGGCCAAACCAACTCCAAACAGACCCTATGCAAGCCAGAATAGGGGCAAAAGTGAACTAGGATGATGGCTTGAAAGGCACAAAAATGAAGCTCATGCAATGGCTCAGAAATGGGGTATAATGATGCAACTCTCAAGCACATTGAAAGAGTGACAAACATGAGAATATGGCCAAGAAATAAGCTCTGAAATAACATTCATATAATGCCAAAACATGCAAATACCTCAAGTTAAGCATGCAAGGGACCTCAAAAACTCAAAGCTAGGCAAGGCTATTACACTACAAGCATGCATGGCAAGCATCATTCGACCAAGAGGCCTCAAAATAGAACTAAGGCAGCCCAAAATATGAACAAAATCAGTTTGGATCAAGGCCAAAATATGCTAGAATAGAGGGCCAAAACATCATGCATTTCAAGCTAGTAAACATGATTTACACTACAAGCACATGAAACATATGAGAGGCTACCAAACCAGCCAAAAAAAAATCATGGCATGCCAAATGATGGCCAAAAACCCACTGAGACATGACCAATACATGCAAGAATGAGGTGCTACTTTGATAAGCCATGAAAGGGATTATTCTACACGTACAAGAGGCAAACACAAGGTGACCAAACCAGCCATAGGCGAGTCTAGGAAGGTCACCAAAAAGAACTGAACCAAGCCTTGGAAGTATGAAAGTATGTGCTCCTTTGAAAGGCCAAAAATGCAAACAAATAAGGCCAAAGAGAGGGACTCCCTCTCGATTTGAGCCCTCAAAACCACATGCCAACCACTAAAAATCTGCTAGATTTCAGTGGCTGAAAGGCCAAGCAAAGATCAACACAAAGGTCTCATGGCATGGCACAAAACAAGGCTAAATAGAGCATGCAAAAAGGTAGATGACCCTCAACACCAAAAGAGCCTTAAACAAACATGAAAAACACTTAAATATAAAGCTTTTTTCAGTTGACAACAAAGCTTAAATATGCATGCAAGTATGGCTAAGAGAATGATCAAGATAGACCTTAAAAAGAGGAAAAAGGGGTTACCCTTGAAGCTCAGCAAAACCAGCAAGTTTTGGGACCAAAAACCAACTCTTCAACCTCTGAAAATACCCTCCAAGAACCTCAGATCAATGGTGGAGGTGTATGGCTATGAGGTGTGGTGCAATAGGTCAAGAACAATACACACTTTAACCCAAAATATAGAGATATAGAGAGAGAGATGTATTTTGCCTTCAACAAAATTCTCAACCTATGCAAAGGAGAGGGAGGGCCTCTCTTATAGAAGTTTGAAGCTAAAGTTTCCTCAAGAAGCTAAAAGCTTGGATGGAAATCCTCCATACGTGTATGGAGGATCTGATCTATGCCTTCCGGTGGCACGGTATCCTAATTTGACAAAAGCAGAGGAAACCAACCGACGGAAAAGGTGGTCGGCCGACCACTTTCTGGTCGGCCGACGGGGCAAATGGTTTCCCAGGATAAAAAGTGGTAGACCAAGGGTAATGGTGGTCTCCACATTGAAAGCAAGCCAATGGGGATGGGAAACGGAAAATGTGGCTCAAAGACCAAGAAAACCCGGTTTCCCAACGGAAAATCGGTGGTGGGGAGAAAAGTGGCTTCAAGGAGAAAGCTGGTCTCCCACCCTTGTACCACCTTCCAAACAAGGAAAACAAAGTTCGTGCCAGAGCGAACCAACACGGATCTTGGCGAGAGTTCGGGGAGGCAAGGCAGCGTGGCGAGGGCCTCAGCTGGTGTTGAGCACAAAAGTGCCGTATGACCACAAAAGTGGTCTCAGGACCTGATGTCCCTCTAGATAGAGAAACAAGGTGTGCTCCAAAAAGCGTGCCAAGCAGAGAATGTTAAGTGGTCGAACGAGGCATCTGACCAAGCGGCTCTGAAAACCGGAAACTGGTCTTCAAACGGGAGAAGTGGCCTCGACCACGAAAAAGTAGTCTATAGCCCTTTGAGAGATGGTCTACAAGATTTCTCCCTCTCTCCGGGAAGTGAAAACAAGACTTAGTCTGTAGACCGAGTCAAAGTACAAAAAAGTCCCGAGGTCAGAAGGTGAGGCTCGACCAAGAACTCCGAAACCTCTACAGAGCACAACATGCGCAATCATAAGCGCTCAATCGATGGCGTGTGAGTCTTAGGTGCATCCAAAAATTGGGTGTCGACCTAACACACAAATTACGCAACATAAGAGGGTCAACCCTCCCAGGTGGTGTTTACCCTATTTTCCGGCAACACTTCTAGAAACTTCACCCAGCAGTTAAGGGTGAAGCCCTTAGGAAAGGTGGTGTCGACCCCATAATGGAATTTTCTATGTCTCCAAGGAACTTTTGATAAGAACAAGTCACGAACAACCAAACCCAACAAGTTTAAATTGATTTTCACTCATCCAAAACCAAGATACAACAATACCAAAGATCCCCAATATAAAATAAAGGATTCAAATACACTTCTCAAAAGTTTTAAAAGGGTACAAGTGCTATAACCTCCCCACCTTAGGAAATTCCGTCCCCGAAATTAAGAATACAACGCAACTCGAGGTGAACCATCCACAAAAGGTGACATTATTTACAAAACCATGTAAAAAATTTTTCCACATTTCCTCCTTTTCTTTGAAGGTTTCCACAACCAAAATACATTCTCAATTTCAAATAAATTCTTAAAAATTTTGCAGCCATCTTCCAACAATAAAATAAAGTGTTACTCCGAACACTAAATCGATCGCATTATCATACTTTGTTAAATTCGGCATTTATTAAATCAAATAAACTACGTATCGAAATCCTTTATTAACACTTAGATTAAATCGAACATTATAGTTCAACATTGCCATCGAGGCTACAAGAAGGAAAAATTCATCTTAGAGTTCGGTTTCTTAACAAAAGACAATTGGTGAACCTCCACCATCATCACCCGACAACTCCCATCACCCTTATAAGCGATTCCACAACCAACATAAACATAACATTTCTATAATAACAATTAATAGAAATTACAAGCGTGCTATCAACACAATAAGCACAAACACAAAACAAAGGAATCCATAATCTTGCAATTCTATTAGTCATATTATTATCATAAATTATCAATTACATGAGGCATACGGCAGCATAAAATGAAGAGTTCTGTCGTTACCCAACTAGGGATTTTCCACAATTTCAAGGCAGTCTTTACACAAGCTTCACAACCACTTACACGACATCTTTGCTTAAACCACCCCAATGCACCCACAACCTTACAACCTCGCACAGCCAAACTATTCCCAAGGTGACCACGTGTTAGCAAATCCGATGTCGACCAATGACTAACCAACTCGATTGAAACTTTACATTCGGTTGCCAAACACCGACATGCTACCCAACACCACTTGCTCCAAGATGGAGTTCCACACACAAGTTCTCATCGTCCTTGAATCTCGTCAAATTCCTCAAGATTTGGCCAAACCACCATCGTTTCTAAGAAACCACCACTCATATGCCTACATGGAAAATACTCCTTCACCTCTCAAACATGAGACCGATATGGTCAGCGACAAACACCTAATTTTGGACACAAAGAATTTTCACCAATGCCATACTAGATTACCTAAGCACACAACCTTACTTCCTTCCAAAGAATACCTCTAGTATCTAACGACCAAATTTTCCTCACATTAAGTAAGCTCCATCCAATATCTAATAACACATAAACCCATACCAACCACAACACAAACATTACCCTTAACAAAATCTATAGGATCGCCACAAACTCATTGACCAACAAGCTAAAACAATAAGCCACACTAACAAGTACCATCCTCACTACCGAGAATCCAAATCTCATATTTCTCTATACTCCACACATTCGAGCCTTATAATTCATTCTCACCGCACAACATTACTAATTACAACAATCCATGGGTTACCCGTTCTCAACGATTAACTCTCAAATAAAACAAAGCACACAACACATTACATAACCATCTAATAAGGCAATAACACGTATACAACATTGTTGAGATTATTAGTCCATGAACCATTTCTTGTTACACATATAAAATAGCGCTCGAGATTCACTGTGTGCCCCCAATACATAAGAGTAAACAAACAACAATACCTGTCACACCCCAAACCCGCCCCTAAAAGTTTGGGCATGACCTAACCAGAATCAAACACTTAACTTTGCTATATAGAATATCAGGAACTTTGAATGGGCGCTAAAAGAATAAAATAACATGCAAAGACATCCATTGAGCCACTACAACTATGCCAGGACCACGATTTAGAATTAAAACTCATAGTGGACATGCATCTGCGATTAAGTTACATACACATCTACAAGCTTAGCCTAGAGATCGGGCGTCCAACAAAATGTTAGATACAACAACCTTAGCCCGCAAAACATAGGCACAAAATGACAAGGACTAGCAAAATGTCCTAGTAAGCAAAAGGGTTCTCCAAGTGCTGGTTATCCTTAGGTGACAAAAGATGCATGATAAAGACGCTAGGACGGATCTCCAAGCTGGTTTCCTACAAAATCAGACAAAATGACAGAATGAGGCAAGCTCAGTGAATAATAGTACTTGCATACATGTAGAACATAATTAATACCGTAATCATGTAATCAGTTCGTTTCTGTATAGCTTTGTTGGATAACTCAGTCGATTCACATTTCCATAATTTGGCCCTTGGCCTAAAGAGTTCACATATTCACACAGAATCATCGGTTTCATAAACTGACAAGTTATCACATGGGCTTTGGTCCTTCTTATTTCACAAGTTCACAATTCATATCACATCGGCTTTGGTCCTTCTTGTTTCACAAGTTCACAATTCATAAGTTCATATATCACACATCGGCCCTTGGCCTCATAATATCATCGTTCACAAATGGCCCTTGGCCACATCGTTTCATAGTTCACAAATGAGCCTTGGTCACATAGTTCCACAAAAAGGCTTGTGGCGACATTGGTTCACAAATGGCTCTAGGCCACATTGGTTCACAAAGTCACAATTTCACAATCTGATCCAAAAGTCACAAGATTTCACATATAGCGTGCATAACTTCACAACCTTTTGATGTTTCCACAATTTCATCTTGGTTCACTTATCCACAATTTCATAATGGTTCACTTACGGTATATATATGTCGTACCATCACAAGTTTGACAACGAAGTTCGTAATGTCAAGATATAACATCAATACATAATCCTGCGTCAATAATAAATTGAGTTAAGGTACATTGAGGTACTATCATTCCTTTGCGTTGTGTTGGCGTGCTAGCTCATACGAAGTGTGCCTGCGCGGCATAGCAATACATTAGTGTTCTTTACGCATAAATCATTGAGGAATCATTCCTGTGTCACTACACTTCATGTGAATTTACAACCATCGTAAAATCTTGAAAAATATTCTAAAACTACCCGGAGACAAGCATGCAAAGCGAACAACATTTATTTTTGCGAAAATAAGCCTCCCGCTCGGCGCCACTTTGGCCGCTCGGTAATTCTAACTTTCAAAAGCTATTTGGAAGGTCGTTTTCGCTCGGCGGGCTTCTGCCCTTCGGCGGACCATAAGTCTGAAATTTTGAACTTCGAATTTAGCAACTTCATTCCAGCTCTCATGCAATTCCAAATGAATCTAAGACCATATTTCAACCCAACATCACTATAATATGAATTCTACCTTAAACATGACAAATTAAGCACAATTAGGAACTTAAATAAGCCATCTCTTCCCCAAGTTCCACTTTTGGATTCAAGTTTTTCATGTTCTTGAACCATAGCACATGATATCTATATATATATATATATACATAAATCCATGAAGAGATGGTATAAAACCAAGGATTGAAGTATAATTTCATAGAACACCCAAATTGAGTGTCAAAATAACCAATTGATGAAAACCCTCATAATTCAAACATGAATCTTACATAAAACAAAACATGAATTACAGCTCTAATTACAGCTCTAAGTTGCCATAACAAGAAGAGAACTTGGGTTACCTTGAATTAAATCTCACAAATCTAGCAATTTTGCTTAGCTTCCTTGTTGAATCACGTTTTCCCCCCAATTCTTCCTCTCTTATCCTCACGTTTTCTCTCTTCTTGATGTCACACAAGACATAGCTCTAAGTCAAAAATATCTCCTAAGTTGATACATATATATAATAGGATAATAAGACAAAATCAATAAACTTTATCATGCGAAACTAAAATTTCACGAAAATCCCATTAGAGCTTAAAAATTATGTAGATTCCAAATATCAAATCCATTTACGAAAATTAAGCCTCTAAGGCATCCAATTTGATTCAAATAAGTCAATTACAGAGATAATGTTTCAAACCAGCAGATAGAAATCCATTTTCTCTAAGTTAAGTTTAATTCCATGTAATTTCACCTAGATTGTCATAATATGCCTTCAAAAACTGAGAATAGAGGCGAAAGGATGCGATTCATGTAAGGGTGGGGCTATTACAATACATGTATATATACAACACATAATCACGGTGTATCAACACCCACGATACATTAGTTAACAACAAAAGGTTCACATATTAAATCACCGACCTCAAATACAAAAGTCCTCTCTAGGGTAATACTCTGTGTTGGTGAAAAGTAGACCATCGCGGAGCTCTCAAGCCTAGCCTACAGATGCAGTATTGGTATCGCTTTGACTAGTGAAGAAATTTGAGTCGACTAGGTTTTGAAACACCCAAAGCATTCACAAGCAAAGGGCAAAAACATCTAACATAGCCAGATGACCACAATCAAAACAAATAGGAGACTCACTGATGCATGGCGACTTGAAGCTTTGAATCTCACTAGGCGTCCCAATGATGAGTCTGAAACCCAGCGAAGGCAGTGATCTGTGATTAAGCATCGCTCGCCTCCACCACTTCTTGAGCCTAGAATGCTTATCAAGCATGCGAGTCACCAAAGTGGCCTCCTCCTAACTCAACCAACACTCATAACCACGGCCTCCGCATGGTGGGCCGCTGACTAGAGCATAGTAATTCTTCCACATAGATCGATTACCTTTTCCCGAATATCATCACGCAACCGCCTCTCAAACTCATAACAACGACGCTCCTCTATTGCCACCAACTCTAGAGCAAACCTCGACAAACTAGTGAACCGCATCTCAAACTGTACCAAAGGAGTAGCATCATGGCACAACTCAACAAATGGTTCCCTCAACCTCTCTGAGTGGAATGAGGAAGTACTTAGCCAAAGGCCTCTGGGAAAGCAACCCACATGTTACCTACTGTGTTCTTAGCATGATTTCACCAATAACTCGCATCTCCACTCAATTGAAAAGTCGCCAAAGAGACCCCCAATCCTTCATCTTTGACTCTGAGCATATCAAGAGTCTTGGTAATCTGTTCCAACCAATCCTTCCAACGGTTTAGCCTCCCCAAACACTCACGTGATTGGAGCAAAGAAACTCCTTAGTAAGTTTGAGGTATGCTGTTGTCACGCTCTTTCTTGAGCTAGAGCCTCTTCCTTGCTCTTACAATCTCGCGTACAACTTCATCACCGACAACCAGATCTTTAGCAGTGGGTTCTAAAAGGAACGTTGTGCCCTTAACACTTCTATTCCTAACTCGACCTCTATTCCCTTGTGTAGACATCCTATAAAATCCAAAAACAAATCCAAGCTTAGTACTCAACACAACGACCTTTCCCTACGACACGCACTCGCCACCTCTAGGCTACAAGACACACTTACTTCCCAAAACATACAATTTCTATCGCATATAAACAATTAAACACCTAAACTGTAACAACCCTCGTCACTATTTACCGATTAACTACTGAATACTGCTAAACTGAGACTGATTATGATAAGTAGTGGGCCGGTTGAAATCTTGAACTAACCATTTGAAATCTGGCTGATTGATTGGTATCTGTTTAAACACATTTCTATCTGTTTATTTGTTTGACTATCTGTTCATATTTTTATGTTTAAAGCGTAAATTGAAGGCCTTATCGGTGGCGAACCAAAAATTGATTGATGTTTTATAATCATTAGATTTTATGTGATTTTTATGGTGTATTTAATTCAAATGTAA